>VWZK01018646.1:7892-33303 GCA_013396935.1 Baryphthengus martii | reverse complement strand
ACATACAGATATTTATTTTTGTTAGAAGGTGAAATATTCTTTGATTTTTTTTCAAAAATTAGTCTTGAGGAAATGTGAAGTCTAAAGTCTCTGAAGTAGTAAAACTGGTAGTCTGAATGAACTCAGGGATTTTCAAAGCACACATTTGTTGAAGCCAACCTCATACCCAAGAAAAACAGACAATATGAGTCATAGTGCAAAATTTGTTTGACAAATTTTCTTGCTTCTTTCCAAACTAACCACTAACAAATGACAGTGTTATGATACTCATTATTCAAAATTATTGGTGAACACAGCAATCTGTTTAGCACATCGTTTAGACCACTTAATTTGTATTGTTTAGCTCAGGAACATAGCAGAAAATATAGTAATATTGTCTGTTTCCTAACAGAGCAACTTATATCAATAATCACTACCTGTGTGAGCTTTGTCATGCATCTGAATGTTATACTCGAAAAACAGAAAACTAAAAAAATCCCACAAATATTCCTACATTTCACTTAACTGAAAATGAATATTCATCAAATATTGATCTGTAGCTTTGTACCATGCATCACATTCCATGTGCAAAGCTGAAAACAGAAAGACTTTTCTTCTCAGATTGGGAATCATTACCTGAGAAAGTACAGCCTACACTTCAAATAACTATATACACATACATACTCTTTCCTCTGCAGAGATAAACAAGCACTAACATAAATTATTCCAGAGGTGTTCTCATACATTGAAAAAATAAAGTTCAATGAACATAGGAAAATTATGTTCATATTTCTCTCAAGTATCTAAGGAAAAAATTAAAATATTCTCGTTTATTAAGAATGGAATAGAATCTTACAGAGAACTTTTGTTTACCACTGATGCATTGTTTGCTTTTTAGGAAAAGAAAAAAAAGTTTCATTTTTTGGGAGGTAATACAAAGTGCAGTTTTTCTGAGGACTAGTTTCTTACTCCAGACCCTTGCATTATGTTTTTCAAACATTTCTGTCCTAATGACTAAAACTATAAATCTAGCCAAGCAATTTTTTTTTTACAAGTAGTCGACTTCTTTTATTTATTTATTAAAGCAGTGCAATACATGGCTGGTATTTCTCATTGTTGCTCTGTTGCAGATGGATATGCTTGACACAGTTTGATTTAGCAACAATTGAAGATTTATTAATAGAATGAGATATATCAAGGGTTAATTTTAGAGCACTTAATGTTTAATCAATTTAAAGATTAACAAGTGATTTAGTAAACTAAGATGGAATAAAACAACAATTTAATTACAGATTCAAGAATGACAAGTTTTACACTAACTTACTGCAAGGTACCTTAAATCAAAATTTACATATCTATAAACATGAAACATAAAGACTGACAGAGAGAAATACTTTGCTCCAATGAAATACATAGATGTCTATATGCATAAAAGAAAATGCCTAAAATCAAACACCTATGTAGGCAGAGAAGTGAGTAGAAGAGACTAGCCTATAGTCGAAACTTCCCTCAAGTTTAAATTCTGACAATGCACCAGCATTTCTCATCAGGAGAGAGTTGAGACTCAAGGAGGTTGCAGACAGTGCTGAGTGGAGTCCCAGCTCAGGGGAGATGCTGGTCACAGCCTGTTGCAATACAGGAGAGCTCAGTGTCTCACTTTGAATTGCTGTTTATAGGGTCCGAGATAACTGACTTCCGTCAGGTACTTTATCATTTCGGCCTAACTCAGTGATGCAATATTCCGGTTGGTGCATGTCCAGAACTTGCTAGATTTTAAGGTTCTAGTAGCCCCCTTCCTTGGGCACAACCCAAGTACAGATGTGCCAAGCTGTTACAGGGTTGACTGATAATCGTTATTGTTCCCAGGCAACTCGGAGCTGACTAGGAGTCAGGTGTGTCAAGGGGGCACCTTATTTCTCTGGTCCACTGCTTACAGTCTATACTGGATTGTTAGCAGGTATTTGTCATTATTGTCCCCAAAGAATAGCGCAAGCAGGAACCTGATACATTAAGGGAGTGGCTTAACGCTCTGCCTTTTACAATTGAATTTGACTTTTTCAACAGCTTGTTGAGAGGGAGTCTGTACAATGTACTGTGTGGCCCATGAGGTGCGGAGAATTGTACTACTACATTCTCAAAACTGCATGCAGAAATAAATAGAACAAGGGCAGAATTGTCTATTAAAACGCTTATTGCTTTTCCTTGCAGCCCATCAAAGACAATGTGTATTTCAAAATTACTGTTTCTTTCTAGAAATTAAAATTTTTGATACATTAATCATCAAATCCCGTTTCAATATGGAAACAAAGGTTGACCTGTCGGAATGTCGTGAGAATCAAACATTCAAGTTTTGATTATGCTGATATTGAAAAGATCCACAGCACAAGGACAGATACAGTATTATTAATACCGGAGAGAATGTGAATAGATACAGTAAATCTAAGGCTAAAGTGATAAAATAATTCTATTTAAATGATATGCTAAGTACCTCTGAACAAAACTAATAAAGAAGGGGATACAGTGCAAAGTATGAAAGTGGGCTTGAGATCAGTCCGAATGTCTGGGATTTTGCCAATTTTTTTGCATTCATGTATTTTTATGATCATTCATCATAAACACAGAAGGATCAATGCCTTTGTGTTTTCCATTATAAACAATTCAAACTAACCATGCTAGGCTTCTGTAAACTTTTGGATAATTTTAAAGTGTGTTTCTGTTCATAATTTAGAATCTCTATGCTCTTCATAATAAATATTCATTATAACCACTACCGACATTTTGGTTGCTTTTTTTTTCATGCTGAAGCAATCTTCTGTACCCAAGAACAGTATTTCAACTTTCATATCTTTGAACAAGCATTACTGGATTCTAGGGACGTAGCAAATAAGTAATGACTTCGGTTTTGACAAGTTTAGCCACTGAAACCAGAACTTTGTAAGCTGGTTATCTGCCTTCGATCAAACATTCTGAAAAATTTCAGGTTCCGCTCTTGTTCAGAATGAGGACAGCAATCAGAATAGAGAGGGTAGAAGAGAAAAAGACATGACAGAAAAATACTATGCTGCAACTAAGCAAGCAGAAACAAAAATGGCAGACTAGGGGTCAGCAAGGGATGCGAAGGTTGGGAGTGGGGTGGGAAGAAAAAAAACAAAAGAACACAATAAACCAAAACCAAACCTGAGGAAAGACACTGAAACTAGAAGAGTTATTAGGTAAGTTTTGTCATGTGAAGGCCCATGTGGAAAAGACATAACGTAGGAAATAAGGTCTACAAGACAGTAAAGATATAACTGTAATATACATAGCTGGCCTGTAGAAACAAAGCGACATAATGAAGCAGAAGCAGGGTTTGTGAGAAGTAGGGAACAGTCTCTTTTAACAGAGCTTCAGATGCTCGTTGCTCATCACTCTGTAGCTGCCAGCATGTATCTCTGACACCTACTAGAAATAAAAAAAAAAATAAATCATCACTCTGCAGTGCTAGTTTGCCTGTGGAACAACTACTGTTTCTATCAGTTACTTGCTTGACGAGTGGCAGTGGTACATAGATGTGTAAATTTAGTTTCATACTTTGCAAACTTTTATCTCTAGCATATAAGGGCCACAGGGATAAACTCCTCCTTCCCCAGTGAAAAATACCATTAAATTAATTCTCCTTATCTTTTCTGTTTCATACAAATGTGAAATACTTTTTCTTATAAGTTTCAAAATAAAAAATACCCCAAATGAAAAAGACAGCTGCCAAGAAACTTTCTGTATATAGTAGCTGTCTATGTATGTTTTACTTGCTTTCTACCTTGCATTTTTCTTGGCTGCTTAGAGAGTTGGAACAGGAATTGTCTATTGTTTTGAAAAAGAAGGATTTGTTCTTTGTTGAAGTGTAACACTAATAAACAGTGAACCCTCTACACATATACGTGTTCACATAGGCACACAAATATTTTGTGTGCACAGTTGTGCCAAACTTGTGTGTAGTTGAACTGCTGACTTGCATATATAGTTTGCAAAGCCAGCCTTTACAAAGTAGACACACTTTCTGGGTGTATTCACAACTGGAGATGTTCAGCATTTATTCTGTGACAGAAAAGTGCACACAGACTGGATCCCTTAGGGGATCTTAACTGAAAACTTAGTTCTGACTGCACAACTCTTAGCTATGTTCTCATGTATCATTTGGATGGGAGAATTCTGTGCTTTAATAGCTCTGTCATTCCACAGAGCAGCAGACTCTGTATGTTTTTGCAGTAGAAGTAACTAGTGTGTATGACCAGCCACATCACTTGTGGAAGTTGTTGACAAAAGCTTTGTATAATGTCCTTCCTCAATATCCAGTAAATCACAGGCACTACCTGACCCTACAAACCTTTGATACTTTTGACCTTTAAGCACAGCAGGATAAATCTAGCCTAAAATTACTGGCGTTTTCTCCATTCATGACACATTTCTCCTAAAACTGTCAAATTGGCTTCACAGTCAGCCATTTTCCTACAGCCAGATTTTCTAGAGAGTCCTCTAGTTTGCCTCTGCACAAACTAGGAAATGTAGCCTTAAACAAAATTTAGATTGGCACTGGATTCATGTCTTATTTGATCTGCATAAGGCAGTATTGCAAAGAACATACTGCCGACATAGCAAATATGCTATCAGTCAAATGATAACTGTAGTCTAGCAATGCCAATGAGCTGCAGCTCCCCAAAAATGTAAAAAAAATACACTTACGTACTTTCTAATGAGTTAACTAAGCCAAGCACAAACTAAGCAGGCGCTCCAGGCAGAGTCAGTTCTAGAGCAATGTCATGCAACTTTGAAAGCCAACTGAGATACTTTGTGCTGTGTATATCCTTTGACTTTCAGCTGCTTAAGGCAATTTTCCAACACTCATCATTTCACTATGATTAGCCAAACCACAAAGACAATTTG
Source organism: Baryphthengus martii (assembly GCA_013396935.1). Taxonomy (NCBI): domain Eukaryota; kingdom Metazoa; phylum Chordata; class Aves; order Coraciiformes; family Momotidae; genus Baryphthengus; species Baryphthengus martii. The sequence goes on along the minus strand of VWZK01018646.1, from coordinate 28,404 downwards.
TATCTCTTCCAGGCAAGCACCTCACCTTAGCTATCGGTTTTGTCACAGTTAGATCTCAGTAGAGATAATCAGGCTTCTTGTTTTCCAAATACGATTATGTAGTGTGCCATTTCAATTCCAAGTCTTCATAACACTGCTTGGCCTTAGCCTATTGTTTTGCTCTGCCATTCCTGAAAACTGGGCATTTAGCCCCACAATGAGCCCAGCTGGCCACTATTTGGTAGCAGTTACACATGTAAGAAAATGATACTGTTAAGTAACCTGAGTGCAGGTTTTTTTTTGGTCAGTTATTAACTGAACAGATTGATACTATTTCAATAAATATTGAAGTGATTAAAGTGTAAGAAAACTGGTATTTGCAATGACAAGATTAAATGTCCTAATACGGCTTGCAATGATAAATGAGCAGTTTCTCAACTATAAGAATATTGGCATTTTTCCAGATTGACCTCAAATTAATGTTTAAAGGAATGCATTTGCATAATACATTATTAGCAGATACACAGAGTTACTAACAGTTTATTGAAACCATCCTGTTGTCTCACGTCGGCAGAAGCAGGACAGCAGCTCACATACTAATCTCCCTGCTTGGTACTCCCTTACTGCTGCTGAGTGCATGTAGAGAACTGATTTTTCTTCCTCTAAAAGGCAGAGGTAGGAGTGATCTGTTGATAAATTCAGTTCATTTCCAGGTACATGTGTTTGAGTAAATTCATATAAGCAATGACATTTGTGCACCTGATCTATTAAGTGACAACATTCATCTCATTTTATGTTATTATCACGATGCAATAAATTGGATTGTGCAATACCAAATACAGAAATGTTCTTCATCGCTGCAAAATATATAATTTATTGTTTTTATACCTCCTTGTTTTACGACCATGTTTCCTTCATTTTCCTCAAATACTGTTGGCAATTCCCTTTTTCACTCTTGAAATTTGTTCATATCTGCATTTGCCACTCTGCTACTGCTGATGTGCGCTGGGCTCATTACCACAGGCAGGGCCATGCTGGAGCTGAGCAGTGGCTGTAAAGGCAGCATTCACAGTTCCTCAGGTGCCCATCATCTAGGGACCTATCACTTCAGAGACATGCTAAGAACTAAAGAAAGGCAAGAGTCAAGCTCAGCGGCAACAATGTTGTTTCCTTCAATGGCAGCAGCAAACTCCATGTTTGTGGTTTGAGTGAACTAGCATTACACACATGTGTGGAGAAGGAAACAGGTCTACCCCTAGGCTGTTCTCCTCCATGTGGGTAGGCGACTGGCACAGTGCCTCCCCAGACTGTTCTCCAAAGTGCGCATGCTCACCAAAAGAGGATTTAACCCCATTCTGTGGGGAGAGCAGCATGCCAAAATCCTGGGGCTTATCAAAGCAGTGTGTCCTGTGGTGGGATGTTCACAGTCTGATTAGCCGAGGTGTTGAAAGCATCCTACAACACTGTGGCAGCTCTTTCTATCTAGCAAAAAGAGGAGAAAAATACTAAAGGGCAAACAGGCCATCACAATTCACAGAGATTTCTGTTATGTCACACAACCAAGTACACAAAGCGCATTAGATTACAAGTGATGTTTCTGCATAGACCTAATGCAATGCTACTATGAATGAAAAGCAAAATACATTTTAAACACATGATCACATACCATTTTTTTTTTTCCCAAGGCCCCCTGATTTATTCACTGCACAGGATGGATGGTACTTACTTCAAAAGCTGCTGTTCAATATTTCATTTTCCTCCTCATTATTCTCACGAAGTTATAACATTATTCAAGCCCTGCTCTGAAGACAGAATTTCTAATTTCCCTCTGGGCTCCTTTAGGCAATCAGCACAAAATACCTAAATTTCTGAGTGAGTGTATTTATTTATTATTGTGAGACCCTTGTGCAGTGAGAGCCTGATTATCTCTGTTTAGCAGACAAATCAATACCTCAACTCCACAGCTGTTTAGTTAGCCCAACCCAGTGCTGCTACCCTACATTTCTCACCCCAGCACGTGACCACCAATTCCTGCCTCCTGGCTATCTTCTTCTGGCCCAAATGTTCATAGAGATCCTCCCCAGTGACATGCCACTGGTTGTGAAGTATCTGGAGTGTAGCTATCTACAGGCTTTCCAAGCAAGGAGAAGAAAACAAATTACCATAACCTAATGAAAATGTCCTGTCTTCTAGCAGAAAACATAGGACACAGTACCACAGCCATTACTCTCAGACAGGCTCCTTGTAGGTATGGTAATGATCCATCTCTGAGGAAGCTGCTTTAAGTAAAGTTGTTTTGTGGTTAGAGGCACTTAAAAAGACTTCCTAATAAGCTTAAAGGTTAAAATAATCTATGAAGCAGCTTTTAAACTACAGCAAAATGGCAGAAGAAATGGCCATTTCCAGGCAGGCCTGACAGATCCTGAAACTCTGACATACTGCAGAAGATTCAGATCCCTTGTAATTGCTTTGAAGGTCTTCCTGTTGGAGACAGCAAAAGATCTAACTAAAAAATCTGAGAATACAGTAAGAACTTATTCTTCATTTATGAGAAAAGTGATGGCCTGCTGTTTTTTATCACTAAGCCACAACTAGATCCTCTTTAGCATTTAGGCAGAAGAGGTCATTCTGCCTTGACAGCCCATCTCTGACACGTGTCCTGGAGACCTGTGGTCAGGGGAGTTGTCTGGTCCAGGGCTCAGGTTAAGCATCTGCACTCAGGAAAGCAGGCAGGACCTGGTGGAAGGAGCTCCTCAATGCCTGTCTTGAGCTGCTTATCTACGAGTCATGATTAAAACAGCAAGGAGTCTGTAATCTGGTGACTGCTGATGCACAGGACTGTGGATCCAGGAAACACCTCTGTACAAGTAGTTGGGAGCCTCTGTCACAAGCCACCAAGACCATGACTTCAGTACATCTGCTGTCCTGTGATTACCTAGAATGTGCAACAGAAGATTACCACTAACCCAGTAGGTACAAAGCTGGGCAGATGCTCAAAGCATTTTATCTCGTTCCTCTTTCTTGCACTGGTTTAGTCCCATAAAATCAGATGTAATTTCTCCCGGTGCCTATATTGACCCTCTGACCTGATGTCTCTCGTCTGTTTGGTCTGAAATATCTTTGTGATAAGGAAATGTCCTTCAATGTGCTGTGATGGTACCTTGCAGAATAGAACCTATGTCCTATTGGGTCCTCAGGAGCTAAACGCTGTACATCAGGAGCACTTGTGCTTGTGATTTTAATTAAAATTGAAGTTTTCCTTGAGAAAAACAAACAAAAACTGACTTCAAAGAAGTTCTAGCCAATGTGGCAGAAAACAGAGAGGAGAACGTACTTGTTATACTTAGCTTTTGGTTCCTTCCTACATAACCTTGGATTAAGTCAACTAACACATTAAAACAGGTACAGGAAGGGCTATATTCAGTGGTAGATGTCATCTTTTATTTTTTTCAAAACAAAAATGAAAGATGTGATTGAGAGCTTTCTTTCTGAAAAACAATGTTATAATAAACATTAGCTGTACTTCCTTGATATAACACCTCTAATGAGAATTGTTCAAATGAAAAATGTGCTTTCTTTTATTTGAAAAACCACCAATGAAATAGGTTAAGTGTAATTTTTTTTTATGGCATGTTTTCCACTCTTTTTTTTTTCCTTCCACATGAAAAAACCCAAGCTGTCTGGAAATCCTTAGATTCAAATATCTTACCCTGCACAAGCTATTCAATTATTCCTCCATACTATTTGTACGTTTGTGTGGGGTTAATGCCTAAAAAAAAGACCTCAAACTCTGTCTTGCTAGTAGTAATCATGATAATGAAGCTGCATCAGTAAGTATATTTCCAGAGGGATTTACTACCACACATTGAGTTCAACCCAGCAAAGGAAATTAAAATAGAGGGTGTCCTTCCCGTTCCCATTCAACCCACTCCCTCCACCACAATCCTCCATTTGTATAATTATAAAGAGGGAAAACAAAAGAGAGGGAGAGAAGAGAATGCACACAGCTAAAAAGTTTATAAGGTTTATAGTGTAACTGGATGAAACTGATGCTGGAAACCTTTAAAGCCAGCCAATAAAGTTGATATTCTTTCTGTTTTGTTATTATTAGGAAAAAGGCTGAAGCCCAAGGTGCTTTTCATTCATATGAAATTAAAAGAAAAATGTAAGGATATAAAGTAGGTATGACTCAGAAAATTAATATTTTACCTGAGTTTTCAAGATATGTAATAACTTCCAATACATAAACAAAAGGAAAAATAAATTCTTTGTGGGTTTTCTTCATTGTTGTTGTTTATATTTATTTATTTTTTATTCCCCCACTAGAGAGCGGGATTTTTTTTATTCCAGAATTCTGGAAGCTAGGAAGTGAAACAACATATCCAGCAGTGAGAATATACAAAAGATACCACCAAACTGGATAGTATCGATTCGTGGTTCAAAAGAATATTAAGATAGGGTCAAAAGGGAAGAGTAATAAGGCAAATGAGTTGGGAAACCATGCTGGCCTCTGCAATACTTAGGGCTCAAATTAGTCCTCACTTGAAAAAAAATTGTGGGCAAGCTGAAAATCAAGTTGTGTCATCAAGCATTTTTCACAGACAAAAATAATTAGTATTCTGGACAAGGAAAATGCTGCCCACAGAATTCCAAACTCTCTTAAGGTTATTGCTGAACTTGCATAGATCTAATCATTTAGCAGCTGAGGGAGGAGGAATGGGATTTTCTGAAACACTTGGAAATTCTATTTGAGAGCATTACTGATAGCTTTTAAAAAAAGATTAGTAAAGTCCCAAATCAGACAATGTACGTGCTGCTGCCCATTTTTAAAAACAAAGACCACCCATTTGATTTTTCTACAGATTTTGGTGCAAACACAACATTAGTCCTTGAGGGACAAGAAATGAGCATTCCGGAAATATAAACCAATTTAAATTTCTTCACATCTACTACTGGAGATATTAGTATACCTCAGGCTATAATGGCAGAATGATCAGTAACTTAACTCTGCAACTCTGATCTGCGTAGGTATTTGGAGTCCTGTGAAATTAGGAGCATTATTGTTTCCTTCTTTCCTTGTAACTGGAAATGTACCGATTTAGGGTTTAAACACACCCACAATTACTTCCATATAGGAAGAAGTAGTGCAGCGAGGACTTTTATTATTCTAAAGAAGACATAAAGAAAGGATGTGACGATTAGATGATCTTGCCTTACATAATTTCCTTTTCAAATGTTGTCTTGTGTAATACAGCTAGAAATCACGTATACAGACATACACACACACTTGCAGGGTGAAAAGGATCAGACAAAAATCTGAAACTCTTGATGTGGTTATGCCTTAGAACACTTGGTTGCATACAGGAATCATCTTGCACCCCATTGCAGAGGTAGGATATATTTCAGTATTTTTACCAGTTTGTGGCACTACGTTCTATTTTAAAGCTGGACTGTAGAAATAGCTGTGAAAGCTGCAGCTGACAGTTTTGAGATATGAATTTGGCCATGTTGTAGCTTAAACTACAGGAATATTGTAGCAAAGATGAAATAAAAAAATCTGAAAAAAAAAAATTACTATAATTGGTCCAGCATGCAATATTGAAATAAGGGAAGGGTAACTAACAATGCATAGTTTAGAATGTGGCTGAAGAGAAATTTAGAAAAGAATGTAAGCAGGAATTTATCCAACTGCTGGAGCCAAAGTAACTGTCCTCACTGCCTAGGCAAGCATAAACAACAGATAATAAGAACTCTAAGTTTCAGATAAGCAGGAACTCTGCTCCCCGCAAGGACACCTGAGGAAGGACAGAGCCAGATCAGCACAACTCAGAAATTTTGGAACAAGTGTGAGAAGAACAGCGTGAGGAAGACCGTTGCCTTCATCCCAGAGACTCCAGCCCACGACCACCGGACGACAGTACGCATGCGCCAAGAGATGGAGACTTACGATAATGAGTTCCCCGAAATAATTGTAATAACCACACCTATTCCCAGAACTGATTGGAATAACTCAGCCCATACTAATGAATATGCATGTTTTGTAACCATAAAAGCGAGCAAGTTTTAGTCCCTGGCATGCAAGTTAGGTAGAGCTATCCCCTTGCATCCAGCGCTGTAATAAACATACCCTGCTTCAAACTCTTTACGAGTTTGGAGTTTGTTTCTGCACGTCAATATTACATGGAAATCATTAATATAGTTGTCCATAATTTTGCCGCTTCTTTTCTCATGCTGAGCATTCACTGTGAATTATTTTGGTTTAAAAATAAGACTATTCAATTCACCTAAGAATAAAGATACAAAGGAACACACATTGGTTACTGCAGAAGTTAATAATGCTGCAGGAAAACAATTTGTTTGAAAAATGTGTATTGAGCCTTACTTGTTCCACATGAAGCATCGTAATTTCTATTACCTTCCACCAAGTCCAAGGAATCTTCTAAAGGAATCTACAGGAACTTTTTTCAAACTACTTAAAACTGAAGATGCCAGGCTCCTACTTTGGCTTCCACATAGCCACAACTGCAGGCCCATTCTGATGCTGGGTATTTGGCAAGCTCTGATTCCCAAGCCGTGAAGAAATCTCTGCCTGACAGTGTTGGAATCAGAAAACACAAAACATTTGGAAGCAGAAAACACAAACCATCAAAACTCATCCCTGTCAATAAGCATCCACTGTCTAAGGCAGACAACTGAGACAGGGTGGAAATCCCATGGTCTGTGTTGTGCTAACACGGAATGTGGAGTGGGACCAGGTGTGCTCCAGACCCCCATTCTCCAGCTTATCTCAGCAGTTAACTGTTCCTGGCAGAAGGGAATGTGACAATGGCCTGTTCCCGGCAGAAGCGAGCAAGGCGGGAAAGCTCATCAAGAGGTGTTCTGTGCATCTGATAAGCACACTTAAAGGTTTGCCTACAGTCACATCCCCACACTTTACACATTGGTAGAAAACTTTGCACATTAATAGGAAACTGAAGTATAAATGTAGGTCCTATTTCGGACCTGAGTGTGGGACAATAATTCGACACCAAATCCTAGAGATAGACTGATGGGTTTGTCCTCCTCACCCTTCCCAGAAGGGACGCCTTTTGGTAAGACTTGTACCTCATCTATGCTGAGTGTATGTCTGGTTTTTTGTTTGTTTTACCCCAGGAAATTACTTGTATTCTGAGCTATATAATGATTTCTGCAGCTTAGTATACATATCACCAGCAAGCTTAAAGAATCTGTGTATGTTGCAAGTGTAAATAAACCATATTATTTGTGCATCCAGTTACTTAATGCAACCAGACCTACAGTATAGACTGTTCGTGCATCTAGTATCAGACCTATAATCATGGGAAAACTGTGCTAGTCACACATCCAACTGCACCCTCTCAGGGAACCAGACCTACAGCATACAGGCTGTCCGTGAATCTGGTGTTGGACCTAAAGACACAGTGACTATGCTATTCGTGAATCTTGACTACTAACCGGACCTAAGTGTGGTCTGGAGTCAGACCTATAGTGATACATCTTAATTGGTGTACCTATTAAGAGATTAGTTCAGCCGCCCCTAGCCCCTCTTATCTCTGAGGACCGGCTAGAATGCAAGGGGTCTTTTCTCTTACTAAATTCTCCCCTCGACACACACACACTTCATGCAACAGACAGGACTCCCAAGTACACTAGGTCTCCCAAGTACACTCCAGCAGCTTAGCAGGTAGATTTGTCTTGTAGGGTGCTCCAAGTCAAAGGCTGCAAATGCTTCTTTTACTATCCATTTATCCTGGCACAAGTTAAGAACCCCAAACAGAGCCAAGGTGCTCAGGCCACTATCCGCAAGACTGAAACTCTAAGGGTAGAAATCCTAGGGGAATTAATTGATAGGGTCTCTGGAAGTAGAACTGTCTGTGCAGAAAGTGGATATCTGCAAGCAATGCTGAGAACCCTGAAGTCAGTAAGTGATACCAGTACTCCTGGTTTCTTTGCTTCTAGTGAGCAGAACAAAGTCCAGGGTGTTTCTCCTTCACTGGAGATAAAAGAAAAATATTTTGTGTGGAAATACACAAGCAGTAACCACCATACAACCTGGAAGTCTAACTGCCACATTTGCTGACTTTGGTGCAGCCAGTGACAGATACAAAGATACAAAGAAGTGGATTTGAATGTAATAGTGCTCTAAAAAGTGCTGTGCCACATTATGTCCATCTAGACTAATACTCTCAGGAGCATTACACCGAAAGCACACAAAGATCAAGAGGAACTATAGATATCACATGCAGCTATATTCAGTCACCCAACCTAAAAGTGCAGAACTGTAGGTGAGTAAGAGCTATAGGAATAATTACCCTTAGACAAAGTATTAAAAACATTTTACATATGCAAGTAGGCCACGCTACCAGAATACATTCTGATAAACAGGTAAGAAACACCTCCAAGCAAATAGTTTCCTCAGTAGAAAGAAAGAAATCACTCTTGGATGCTATTTTACTTTTGAAAAAACAAGCAGCAAATCAAAAGCATCCTCCACTGACAATACAAAATTTGTATCAACAGTCTTAAATACAGATATCACCAGTTTGCCTTCTGATTTTCTGATACTTTATCCTTATCCACTGCCAAGTGTTCATTGATCGATAAAGAAAAGATTTGGTTTCAGCAGAATTCAATCACTGCAATGGTTCTAACTGGTATAAAACACTTTCATGCAAACTAGTTCCTTTGTTGCTTGCTCACTCCTTTCTATCAAGAAAGATGCAAGTCGACTGTTGGTGAAATACCTTCATCAATGCTACAACTATCACTTGTAGGAAAACAACAGTAAGGAACCTACATACAGTTTGCTAGTCATAGAGTTCTTTACTTATCTTCTTTGTTTCAGTGAGCAGAAATTTTTCAGCCAATGTATCTACAATAGCTTATGCCTTTGCAGTAAGAGAAACCAGCTTATTTATGTCTCATATTCTCAAACCACAGGCCTTTCCATCAGCAACACAGCAGTGTATGGCCTATGTCATCTCTCTACAGTTTTCCTCTGATTGGATTTTCCTTCTTTATTTTTTTCTTCATCACTTCCACTCCCCACAGTTTGTACTCTCAGATTTTCTTTCACTGGAATTTCAACTTTCTTCCAACACATACAGAATTTGTGTAGTACAGATAATTGCTTTCAGATTCATTACGAAGAGTCTTAGTCCTCTGGGTCTCTGCTCACACAACTGTTTCTTGCTTTATCATACCATCATTTTGATAAGCCCTTTTAGTAACAGACATATCCATGTTGTTTAGTATGTCAGCTATATTTAAAACACAAATACATAAACACTGCTGCCAAACTACCAAGCAGACCACACTGTATAACCTGTATTCTAACAATAAATAACCTGTGCTATTATAGCTTGACCATGTGACATAACAACACAAAGAACTCTGAAGGCTGAAAGGACTCCACTGTCACATCCTAAGCAGTAAGGAAACATTACTATTAACAGGCAGTCAGAAACATGCTTGAACAATGTGAGGAAAGTAGCCCCATGGCTACTTAGTTTGCATTCGCAGTCATTGCATAGTCTGCACTTAAATTACCACAAAGGAAAAGAAAATCTCCCAGAATTTCTGAGCATACTTGAAAGATCATCTGTGAGATTATGCTGGATATGAAAAACATTAAGAAAGAAGATATTCTCCTCTTCTCAATTTGTTCTCTGCCACAGCAAACATCCTGCTTGATCTGCAATTTGTAAAGCTTCTTTGACAAGTCAGTTGTGAATACTTGCTGTGAGTGTCACAGCTGCACTCAAGACACAAATTAACACCCTCATGGTCAGGCAGCTGTGGGGACAACCCATATACTATCATTACTTACCTGTAGAACAGCTGTTTTAATATATTTTTTTTCTACAGATAATGTGTGTAAAGAAGAAGTTTTAATTTGTTTTCCAGTCTAGCATTTCTAACGCTACTTGCTACATTAGACTGCTGCCTAAAACTGCCTTGATCAGTAAAGGATTTTTCAGTCACCCTGTCCATGCTTTGAACCAGGTCCCCGGGGTGAACAGCTCCAGAACTTAATCTACCTTTTCAGTAATGAATTCATTCACCTCATTCATATGCAAGTCATGTGTAAATGCCACATCTTTAAAGTAAGACCAAACCCAATATTTTTTAATGGACAGAATGTACAGTAGACTTAAACTCAAGAAGCTTGCACAGAATTCACAAAGGATTTGCTGTGTTAGTGAATAAGTTGTAGTTAGAAAATTTCCTTTCGGTTTTGCTATTTAATTCTCTTTCTTGCTTACAAAATTATACCAGTCATTGCTGTCCCTTGGGCAGAGGGATGAACTGCTGTCTTCAACAGCACCCCTTCAGCTAGGGCCCCTTGAGGGCACCTGTAGTGCAGCCATAGGTACATGGACATCCTGATTCTTGCTTGCCTGCTGCACACTAACCTGAAGGTTTAAGTGCCAAATGAGCCCTTTATTGGGAGTCTCCCAAATGGTTTCCAACGCATCCTGGTGACATTTGTCCAGCACAGTGCATTTCAGATGAGCAAGTAGCCTCACGGGTAACCTGGACCTCAGCCAGTATTACAAGGAGGATCTCTGTAACAAGTTCATAGATCAGCATGCTCCAGGGTGTACCTGGAGTACCTTTCAGCCTAGAGTTTTCCTATTTTTTTACTGGTAGGGAATATAAAGTTGAAGGAATAATGGTTGGAAATAGGTAAGAAAGTGATGCTACTAGAGGCAGCTCAATGCTGGAATTATGCATTTTCTGTTTGGCCTTTCTGTTGGAGATTATTTTGCTATATTTGTGTGCCACAATATGCTCTGTAATGGTTAGATAAATCAAGAGCGTATTAACAAGGACTGTGGTAAATATACTCCTCAAACGCCATTCTGCTTAGTGCTAAAGATATGGCTGTTTGAAATGTAGCTTTCCTCTTTTTATTACTGCCAGTGATTTAGATTAAAAAATAAAAAAGTTGAAAAATCAGTTACATAAATCCCAGATCATTCCTTTGCACTTCTCATAGATCCATAGCATGCTGAGTGATACAGAGCACTTCACTGATTTGCTTCACCTTTATATTGGACTACATATGACTACTCCTAAAAGAGTGTGTAAAAGCTTTATAAAGAAAATTCAGATAGTTGAATGCTTTTGTCACTGCAGATGCTAATGCGTTACGTGAGAGCAGTGTTTTTCTTTAAATGTCATTTTTTTGAAGAGTAGTAACTTTTTGACCTTGTAAGTATTTCACTAAGTTGGGTTTTGTGCTTTGTGACTCTTCTCCAATTTCTATTTCATAGCCAAAGCTATCCGCTTGAGAAAAACCTGAATTGTCACCAGCAAGCCATTTGAAAAATTATACTTGTTCAGTCCATTTCATGTGTGCTGTTGCTCTGCTGTATGTTCAAAAATGCTCCAATTTTTGTCTGAACTGTAGTGCTTCACATGTTCAAACAACTGTTTGAACAAATACTGAAATGGAAAGTCATTGTCATTCTGATCGGATGCAGCAGTGTCTCTATGGTGTTTGTTTGTCAGAAGTGATACTGTTGCCAGGATACTATGAGGGAAGATGTCAAAAGACAATAAACTGAAAGGATAGACTATCTGGACTACCCTGAAATCTGCCCCTTGAATAATAAAAAAATCAGGGAGTGCTTCTTCTCTCATGGACTTCAACAAGAACAAAACTGGGCGGCTAGTTTCACTTACGGACAAGGTGGAAAGGATCCCATGTGGTATTGCTACATTTCTGACACCACCGAGGAAGCTAAAATAATGTCTCTGCCTCCAATAGCTTTTACACTTTCTTTGGTTGTAGCTAAATCATCTCTGCAAGAAGCTTATAAAAATTGTTTGCCTTTTGAATGAATCCTGCTGTATGGTGTTTTCCTGAAGCAAGATGTCTAGAAAACGTAGCTTAAATTGTGCAGATATTGAGCAGGTTTGTTAGTGCAGGATACAGTTTAGGCCTCGATGCTGTGCCCTCATTCCAGTGGACAGATACATAAGTCTGTCAAAACAAACAAAAAAAAGCTTAACAGGAAAGTTACTAAAATTCAAACTAGAAAGATGACAGAAATTTAACCGACAGCAGTGTAACTATTACTATAACACTCAGAAGGATATGCATGGAACCAACTTTGCCTGAAAGAGGACCACTGGATTTCTTTATCAAAGTGATGCCCACAGCTCAGAGGCAACCAGCCGTTTTTGTTATTAATGTTGGTGAAGCACAGTGTAAAGCAGTGCTCCAGATGGCCTTTTTTGCTGCTGACACACAGCAGGGCCACAGAGAGGACATGCCTAACTGTGCTGCCATACCTAGCAATCAATGCTCAGCTGTCCATATTGTGGATGCTGTTTTATTATCTTCTTATCTCTCATTTCCGCACGATGCTAAACCTCTTTGTCTTCATCTGTTGCTCCCTCACACACAAATACCCCCTTACAAGCCACACATGCTTCCCCCTGCCCACGCCTTGACCGCAGACCTCACAGCTAGACCTGCCCAAGCTCCATAATGCAGCCTTCCCTCCTGCAGCCCTTGCACTTTCCTTCTCTACTGGCACAGTCACATTTCATACTTGATAAATAAGAAGCAGCATTCACATTGTTTCTCCCCCTCCACAGAAAAACAGCCTCTAATTGCATGCATTGCTGCATACATTCTCCCTGCTCTGATGAAAGCAACTGTTAGTGAAAGCAATGAAGAGGTGTGTGCAGCAGGCTGTTTCTTGACATGTTGACTGCCCCTGCAGTCACCAGTGGTTACAGACTTGATTCACCACATCACTCCTATATGCCTGCATTGTAAGGTAGTCAAGCAGAATAACCTTGACTTTTGTGCACCTCTGAAACAGAATGCAGGCTGAGAGAGTGCACAATGGGCACACTGTGTGAGTCCCAGGCTTTCCAGGCACTCAGGCATTCCTCTGCAGCTTATTTATGAACAGTGAGGGGAGAGCACCATGCATTGTTGTCAATATTACCAAAACAGATTTCAGAAATAGAATACAGACGTTACTAGACAATACCCTTGAGATTGCACTGTTGCACCTTACCTTATTTTGATCAGAAGGAAGTACTTTTGTTTCAGATACAATCCTCAGATTTCATCTTCTGTGGAGAAAATAAAGTTGAAAGTACAAGGTCTCATCACAAGCTGAGTAAAAATTTTAAAGGGCGGATGAAAGAAGCCAAAATATTGAAACCAGAACAATACCAGGATTATCACGTTTTCATTCTGTGTTTCCTATGCCTAGTATTGTAAAACTAGCATATTTATTTGAATTCTCAAGAGAGATTAAATCAGTTGTTAAAGGTAACAATGATTACCCTTTATTTAAATATACCACTAGCATTCAAGAGGTTTACTCATTGGTATGTATTTCTGATTCATACTAAAGTAATAAACAATCATGTCATCAAAACACAATGCTGTCATAAAGCTTCTCCTAACCTCATGGAAAACAGCAGAAAGATTTATTCCGCTCAGTGAACTTTGTGGCACAGTCTTTGTAATACAAAAATTAGACATTTTAGATTTCCTAGTACATGTTATTCAAGTCTTCTTTTTACAGTTTATTAACTATGAAAAAAATGACATCCACAATGTGAGAAAGTAAGTGTTCACATTGTGGCCATTTGGTAACAATTTTAATAACTCTTTTCCTATATGAACAACTACAGATTTGGTGTCACTCAGTATGTGGTTTTGAGACATTCAGAATAGACATGAAAGCCTATCAAGTACACTTAAAAAACCTTCCTCTGCCTTTTCTCAGTCTTCATTAAAAACAGACTCCAGAGAATGCAGAAGTGTGTGTGTAAAACAGACGGGAAACTGGATAGTGGTGCATTTACAAGCAAAACTGGAACATCCTCTCATAAAGATTCCTGGGTTAATGTGAAATTAAACAACCACAGAATACAGTCTTAAGTCAGTGTTTTAAATGAATACTCTACATACTCTTGGTGTTCACATATAATGGCCACACAAAACAAGGGACTTAATTTTGAATTCCTAGTCAATGAATTTCATTTCTATGAATTCCAAGGTACCAGGCTGCTTATGAGTTGCAGGGTTTTTTGATAAAAGATTAGTACATAACATGACCAAAACTGTATACTTTGGAAAGCGTCTGTATTGACTCAAAAATATCTGAATCCAAAATGCATGTGAAATTTAACTCACAAAATGTTATTGTGACTTCATATAAAAGGTGTAACAGAACTACACTTTGAACATCTGGAGTTTAAGATCCCATCCTTTACAGGCTCAGCTATTATGATTGCTAGAGGGTTACTAGCCCCTTGCAGATGTGAACATTTTCAGAAACTGTGATTGCAGATGGAAAGATTTATTATTATCAGAGGCCAAAATACAAAGATAACTGAGGAAAGAATAATGTTGAAATTAAGAAACAAAGAATGCTCCAAGGTTGAAAAAAAAAAAATCATAGTCCAGCCACCACCCTGGATGTGTTTTTGCGCCTCATTTCTTGCAGCTACAGCTATATTTAGGAATGAAAAATGGAAGGAAAACTTTTTGTCTGTATAGACCTAAGGGTATGTCTGTATCATGGAAAGCAACATGTCACAGAAACTCCTGGGCAAATGTAGCATAAGTAAGCTTCAGAAACAACTTGTGTAGTCCCTTCAGATCAAGACTGTGACAAAGTTCATTAGCACTGTGCTGTGCTATCTTGGTAATCCATCAGGCAATGAGCCCATAGCTGGAGACCTGTGCTCTGTATTAATGTCCTTCATCGACAAAAGGCATCCACTGCCTTAAAGCATCATAAACCCTGACTTTTACACAAACATAATTCTTCCAATGCTTTCAAAACCAGTGCTATTACCATGCTCAACATACTACATATATTGTACAGTCAATTGATTACAATGACTCATAGAAAACGGCAAATTGCTTATGATTGCAAAAATGGAGTGTAAGGCAAAATGGGCACAATTAACAGAAAACGTATTTTATGTAGCTTTATATCTTACTCATTTTATTTTACCTTAGCAAATTACAGTGTAACATCACTATATGAATTTGAATGTGGCATACAGAACAGCCAACTCCCACTTCTTACACGATCGGGAATGCTGAAGCCTACATACCAGAAGAAGATAAACAAAAAAGTGTAACTCCAAAACAAACAAATAAAAAAAATCAGAAGAAGGGAAAATAGAACACCTTAATTTAAAACCACATCTTGAAAGTAAAGCTTGGAAGCTTACGTTTATACTGGGTTCTAGAAAAATGTACGGTACAAAATGTTTTAATAGCATCTGCTGACTAAATGTACTAATTACTGTCAGATACCCTGCTATAATCATTTTCTTTCCTTGAATCTCCAAGGATGCATATTAGTCTTCTAAATTTTCTATTAAAAATACCCCACAAAAATCTTAAGTGACAGATCTCTGGAAACAAGAACTATGCAGAAAATGAGAAACAAGTCTTTGTTTATGGTGTGATACAGATTTTCCATCCTTAAAATTCAGACCAAGAAGAAATTTTACATTGCATAAATGCATTGCCATTGAGCATGGTGCTCCAAGCTAAATCTGAAAAAGATTAAAAAGCAATTGCAGATTACAAACTGTCACGCTGGCAGAAGAGAGATGACTTCAGCAGCATAGAACGAGGCATAAGCTGCCTAGATGAGAACAGAAGAATATTAAGCTTCCACACATGCTGTATTTATGGCATTTATAAAATACTACTCAGAGGGTTATTTAAATGCTTTCTGCAATTCACATATGTAGCCAGGGCTTCCGCTGCTTGGCCCGCAGGACTTGCTTTGAAAAACCAGGTCTCTTGTGGGCTGGTGGGGCCCATATGTCAGAGAAGGGGAGAACATCTTTGGCCACAGGCTTTCCAATTTAGTAAGAAGGGCTTTAAAATAGAGTTGCTGGAGGAGGGGATCCTCAATTCATCTCACTTTGAGGTCAGGCTAGAAACAGATGCCCTGGCCCTGAAGAAGGAACACAGGCCAGTGAGAGAGCATGAGAGGTGCAAGAGAGTGATTCCAGCTAGGAGACATTTCAGCCAGGAAGTCAGTTTAAAAGAGAGCCCAACTTACTTGCCTTCCTGCAAATGCACAGAGAGAGCATGGGGAATAAACAAGAGGAGCCAGAGACATGCACACATCTGCAGGACTATCATCTTATTGGTGTCACTGAGACGTGGCGGGATGGCTCCTACGACTGGAGCGTGGGAATAGAGGGGTACAAGCCCTTTAGGAAAAACAGGCAGGGGAGAAGAGGAGGGGGTGTCACCCTCTATGTCAATAACCAGTTGGAGTCCATGGAGCTTGGCCTGGGGGTGGATGAGGAGCTGACAGAGAGCTTATGGGTCAGGGTTAAAGGAAAGACAGGGGAAGGTGGTATCACAGTGGGAGGCTGCTACAGGCCACCTGACCAGGACAAACGATGAGGCCCTCTATAGACAGAAAGGAGTGGCTTCACATTCACAAGCCCTGGTCCTCATGAGGGATTTCAGTCACCCAGACATCTGTTGGAATGATGGCACAGCAGGGCACCAGCAATCCAGGAGGTTCTTGGAATGCATCAATGACAAATTCCTACTTCAGGTGGTAGAGAAACCAGTGCAAAGAGATGCTATGCTGGACCTTGTCCTCACCAACAAGGAAGGGCTGGGGGATAACGTGAAGCTTGAAAAGGCACTTTTCCACAGTACCTACCGGTATCACTTTTCACAGAATCACAGAATCATTTAGGTTGGAAAAGAGCTTTAAGATCATCAAGTCCCACTGTTGACCCGGCACTGCCAGGTCACCACTAAACCCTGTCCCTCAGCATCACATCTCCACAGCTTTTACACCCCTCCAGGGATGGGAATTCCACTACTGCCATGGGCAGCCTGGGCTAGGCCTTGTGGAGATGACATTTTTTTCCTCATCTCCAACCTAAACTTCCCCTTGCACAATTTGAGGCCATTTCCTCTTGTCCTGTAGCTTGTTCTTGGGAGAGACCAACACGCACCTCACTACAACTCCTCCCACCAACTGGGGCTGTGGGAGCCCCTCAAGCTGACCCAGAACCTTGGGACCCTCGCACCAGCCTGGGGCCCCCTACTGACACCCAAACCAGGTCTGTTACTGGCACTCAGGACAGAGCTGCCAGGTGAATGTGTGAAAGCAGGAATATGTGATTTGTTGCTCAGCAATGCCAAAGTGTACCCAGATCAGTTTTCTAGTTAATAACGACATGATGTCCCCACTGCAATGATTCAAACCGCCAGTAGGGTACCTCTTATTGCTCCTACCTTGACTTCCCAGCCCACCAGGAGTAAATGGGGTTCACAGAATCATAGAATCATTCAGGTTGGAAAAGACCATTGGGATCATCGAGTCCAACCATTAATCCTACTCTACAAAGCTCACCCCTAAACCATATCCCTCAACACCACACCTAATCGACCTTTAAACACATCCAGGGATGGTGACTCAACAACCTCCCTGGGCAGCCTATTCCAATGCCTGACTGCTCTTTCTGTGATATTTTTTTCCTAACGTCCAGTCTAAACCTACCCTGTTGCAGTTAGTTTGAAGGCATTCCCTCCTGTTCTATCACTAATTACCTGTGAGAAGAGACCAGCAGCAACCTCTCTACAATGTCCTTTCAGGTAGTTGTAGAGAGTGATGAGGTTTCCCCTTAGTCTCCTCTTCTCCAAACTAAACAGCCCCAGATCCTTCAAGAGTTCTTCATAAGATTTATTCTCCAGGCCCTTCACCAGCTTCGTTGCCTTCCTCTGTACTCAGCCCGGCACCTCGGTATCTTTCTTGTATTGAGGTGGCCCAAACTGGACACAATACTCAAGGTGTGGCCTCACCAGTGCCGAGTACAGGGGGACAATCACCTCCCTACTCCTGCTAGTCATACTATTTCTAATACAGGCCAGNTTGCATGTGTTTTGCAAGGATTGCTGCTGAGTTTAATGTTTTGCATCAGAAAGCATTTCTTTTAAAGGTACATGACTCTTACCTTCAAGGCATTCTCCAACAACACTCTATGTCCTTATCAAGATCATCAATAAAGATGTTAAACAGAAATGGTCCCGACACTGAGCCCTGAGGAACACCACTTGTGACCAGCCATCAGATGGATTTAACTCCACTGACCACCACTCTTTGGGTCTGTCCACCCAGCCAGTGCCTTATCCAGAAGATCATGTGCTCATCCAAGCCATAAGTAGCCAGTTTTTCCATGAGGATTCTGTGGGGAACACCGTCAAAGTCTTTTTGAAAGTCTAGGCAGACAATATCCACAGCCTTTCCCTTTTGTGCCCTGGCCTTCAGAATTTCTGTGACTTTTTGCTTTTTCTCATTCACCATCCATGACTTTTACTGTTTCTGCCCTTTCTTCCTTTTTTTTTTTTTTTTTTTTCTCTTTTCCTCTTCAGCATAATCATTGAGTCTCTCAATGTTCTCTGTCCACAACTCCTATTCACCTCTTGCTCATTGGAAAATCCATAGTATCTTCCTTGCTCTGCTGTTGCCCTTGCCCTGGCTATGGAAATCCTTAAACCAATGTAGCTTCCTCTACATTAGCTTCATTCTTCTCTTAGTTTCTCCTTAACACTTCCCTTTCTGGATAAAGGGCAAGCTTCCTGAGCAAGATGGTAACACATAAAACTAACACAAAATAGTATTTCTGAAAATTATCTTGAGGAGCGGAAGTAAGTCAATATAACATTCTTATTATCAGTACCTCTCAGTAATATAATTTGGTCTTGAAGGCACATCTGACATTTTTTGTAAACTTTATCTTTTTTTTTCAAAGAAACTGCTTTTGTTTTCCTATACAGGAAGTGGAAATATAGGTTACAGGCAGTTAATAAGCTTGCTGGATATGGGTGAAGGCTCACTCATAGTTGTTGAGTGTTTTGTTACTATTTCCAATAGCACCTAAATTTTCAAATAAACATATCGTGAGATTTAGTCATCCCTGGAGAGGACATGGATCATTTTTCTTTCATTAACAATGGAGATGGAATAGCACTTCTTTTATTTATATGCACATTTTCTGGCCTAACAGCTTGTCTCTTTAAAATTGCTAGTATTAAATTCTGATCAGCCATTGATGAAGAAAGAATTTTGAGTCGTCAAAACCTCTATTAATATCTGTGTGCAATACATACTAAAGAAATCTGAAAGTCTAAGAAGGTTTTTGCAAAGTTTATCGGTTTTTCCTCCAAAAGTAAGATGGCATGAATTGCACAGTTCCTTTTAAACATACAGAAAAAGTCAGTAAAAAGGTAGAATGGATTATGCTTTGCAATGCTGGAGTCCCCATATGTATTGTAATGTGATGCTGACCTCCCTAGAACACCGAATGTGCTTTGCAACACATTGCACAATAGTAACCTCTGCTTTCTACACTGCTAACATTGGACCTGGATTTTATGAGTCCTTCTACATACCTACTTCAATATTTATTGCACACTGCTTCACCAAGCATTTTTCACACAGTTAGTATGATCTAAAATGCAGAAGCTGAGACTCTGAAGCATTGTAGTTTAACAGGTAACAGTCACGAGGTACAGTTCCACAGTTTGGTGAGATCACACTACTTTGTGTGAACTTACCAAACTACAGAACTTTAACTTGGAATTATAGCCATATTATTGTTGTATCAGTTAACAGGTACCATGGAACAACCAGGACACAAAACAAGGTTATTATGAAATGTTTTCAAAACCCTCAACCATGAGTTCTGGATTTTACAACCAAAAAATTGTCCTATTATTTCTACGGGAGAGAATCTAAAGCAACTTAGGTACAGGAGGATCTTCACATTGTCAATTCTGTATTATCACTAGCTGCTGAATCTTTCAAAAACCTTTGTCAGAACAACCAATTCATTGAAATACAAAGCAAATGGCTGCAATTCTCTAGGAGAGATCAAAGCAAACCAAAGCCCTGCATTTTGCTCGCTTCTGTTTCTGAATTACTGGTATAGTAGAAACAGTGGCTGAATCTACTGTCCAGACTCCGCACATGAGAAGGAAAGCATGTCAATGACTTTTGGAGGAGAATTCTTGCAATCACTACACATGTAAGCAGGAGCAAAGTAAGTAATTCAGATGGAAAACATGGAAATGCTGAAAGATCTGGAATGTCTGCAAAATCACAGAATCACAGAATTGCTATGGTTGGAAAAGACCTTGAAGATCATCAAGTTCAGCCATTATCTAACTCTACCAGGACCACTACTACACTATATCCTTCAGCACTGTATCTAGATAGATTTTAAACACATCCAGGGATGGCAATTCAACCACTTCCCTGGGCAGCCTGATCCAGTCTTTAATAACCCTTTCAGTACTGAAGTTTTTCCTAATGTCCAAATTAAACCTCCCCTAGTGTAACTTGAGGCCATTTCCTCTTTTTCTATCACTTGTTACTTGGTTGAAGAGACTGACCCTCACCTCTCTACAACCTCCTTTCAGGTAGTTGTAGAAAGCAATAAGGGCTCCCCTCAGCTTCCTTTTCTTCAG
>VWZK01018643.1:147451-213355 GCA_013396935.1 Baryphthengus martii | reverse complement strand
CCTGCTCCTAAACTGCTTGCTCCCAGAGTTTACAAATTTTACTAAGGCAGGTACTTCTTCCATTGAAGAATCTTGCTTCCTCACCTGGAAACATGGATTCACAAGTATTATAAACAGCATCTGTAGAACAGAGCTGTTAGATGAGATTCTGCCTGCTTCAGCTGCAAGCAAATTGAGTTTGATTTTACACACACACACATACCCCCAAACCACAGGCACCAGTTTAAAATGCTTAGATCCAGTGATCTGTAATCCTTAGAGCCTTGTGATACCCAGCTTCCCTATGAAGATTAAAGGTTAATTTCAAAGAATAAAGGATTCACTGAGCTGAAAAAATACCACCTTGTAACAGTAATTGTCATTCTTGAATCTGAAAGGGAAAACTTGAGGACCATTTCCCCAAGTATTTACGCATTCTATTGGACAGTCAGCACAAAACTATGTGCATCTCTGTTTTTCATCCTAGACAGAAATATGCAGGATACTCCTGACATGTCCTATATTCTTAGTTTAATTTTCTTTAAGTTTTTGGAACACCATAATGCATAAATTTGGATCTATTTAATATTAGAAGCATACATGTAGATGGCAGTCGTGATTAGTTTATCATGCTTCTGGGCAGGTGAGAGAGGCTGTGCTCTGTGAGGCTTAGAATGTCCAGCTGCATATGGAATTTTAAGGTATGTAAGTGGTTTGGAAGGTGATAAATTGCTTAGGCTTGTCCAAATATTTTAGTGAAGTTCATCACAGAAAAATCTAAGTTAGCTACTGTGAAAACTGAAATTGGAAGCAACCAAGAAAAAATTAGACCAATATAAAACTATAGTAAACCTCTACCTCAAAAATGGACAGCACATTATTTGTTTAGACCTGAAACTTGCGGAAACTTACCATCAGACCTCCAAATCCTTGCAGATGCTTTTAAAAGTGTAGGCAATACCAAGGATAAATTATCAACCTTATCAGCAGCATTATTTGTACCTGCCTAACAATATATCATTTCATCCCCATTCATATGGTGACATCTTAACCCCCTGCAGCTTCCATCAAATAAAAATCCCATTTTCACCCAGTCTTTCCTCAGACAGATGTGTTCTGACAGGAGCAGCTAGATGTATAATTCTAATCCCCAACTGCACAGCAAGCAATAGTCTTTCATTTTACTGTGGTCTAGTAGGTTTTTTACAGCTGTAGAAGGATACAGTAAAAATATATTTTAGCCATGGTAAACACTGATGAAAAAACAAATAAACACACTATTAAGAAACTTAAAGAATCACGATATTCTAGTTAACCTTAATAAAAAAAAGGCAATAAAATCTTAAAATACAAGAATTCTCTATCAGTAATAAATCCATTGTTGATGAGAAATGCAAGAAGTTACTGGTCTAGAAAAGAGGGATCTTTCTAAGAGTTGATCAATACAATCTGTCTTTGGTCTGCTTATTCACATTAGCAATGGTGCCTTGGATCCAGAGGTACTACAGATTGTCTCACCCATTTTAGCTCCGCTTCATCACTGGATAAATGCACTTAAGCTCAGCTTGAGCATTAGGTTCTTTTTCATAGTCCAGAACCTTAGATGGCAGCTGTCATGGATTGAAGTGCTTTTCAAGTCTGTCAGATGATCATAAATAAATTTAGCTTTGACAGTCTTTGTATGTAATCTCATACTCATAAAAGGACTAACTTCAAAATTTGATCAGATTACTCAGGACCATCTTCAACAGTTTTGAAAAGCTTCAAATGTGGGAATACTGCAGTGCTTATGGATAACTTATACTGATCTACAATCATTCTTTTTAGGAATGATTTTATATAGGTCAAATCAATTTCTCATACTGCCACGCTTCTCTTATGCCCCTGTGCACATCTGGGAAAAAGAGAAGGATTTGGTATTATCTTCTCAGTAGTCTCCCCCTTTAGAGAGTAGAAGGCTGCAGTTTGTTTCACCCTTAGATTTGACTTCACCAAGATAAAGAGAATAAATTTTTTAGGAAACCTTTTTTTGTGAAATACAGGAATCCTATATTGGTTTTCTATGTACAGTACTTGAGTTTGGGGTTCATGTAACTTCCTGCTTTTTTTTTTTAAATCCTATAATTCATGTAGGGAGTAGATTATTTCCCTTTGCCTTTTTTAGTGGTCTCTTCGCAGGCACACTAGTTACTACTTAAGGCACAGAGTTATAGGCATCCAGATTCTCTTCCCTTCATGGTTGGCTTTATAAGTCAAGTTTGCACTTGGTCAGCTTCCAAATGAGGGAATGCCTGAAACTAATCAAAATACTGATCATCTTGTGCTGCGTTTGAGAGGTTAAGTTTAGAGTTAATATTTGGTTAATGATTAAAAATTTATTCCTACTAAGCTCCCTTATAATTTGCTCAAATCCAGAGGGACCAACAAGAACAAGAATACTTAAGCATATGCATACAGGCATCACAGTTTTACAAACTTGGCAACTGCAATAGTCAAATATCCAAATAAACAAAAATATTTTCAAGGTATTTTTCTAAACTTATATGTGCCCTGGGATAGTTGAACTTATAAAGTGTATATGGAGTAACATTTTTTTAACTTTTTCTGTCATGAGAGGTATATATACACATATATATTTTTTTAGTTTATTTCTTTTTAAGGCGAAAAGAGATTCACACATTAGAAGATGAAGGCTTTAATTTTAATAACTTTGACCTAGAAGACTGCCTATAAAATCAGAGAGAAAGCATGTACAGTACCAACTCCTAAAATACGTGGAATACGATCTCAAGACCTGAAAGGAAGAAGTTTTTTTCAGTGAACTTGAAATATATTAATACAAATGAATATGGACTATCAATTTCAAAATCCAGAGTGTTTATATTACGAAATATTTTGCATATTTTGAAAGGAAAACATTGGTATCCTACGGTGGTTCTCCTCAAGCTTCTCGATAAGTTTGTATAATTTCTTGATGTCATGGATGAATGTTTTTGATGTAGTAGCAATTTAAGATTTATTAATAAAATGAGATAAGTCAAAGGTTGAATTTTAGCAGCACTTAATGATTAACCAATTTAAAGATTAGTAAGTGATTTCATAAAGTATGTTGTAATAAAACAGGGACTTAATTACAGATTTAAGATTTGTACTAACTTACTACAGGATACCTACCCTAAATTAGAGCATGTAGATGTGTATAAACATGGAACATACAAGTACATACAGGCAAGCAAAATATTTGGATCCAGTGAAATAGAGATATATGCTCACAAATGCAAATGTATAAAATTAAATACCTAGACAGGTAGAGCGGTGGGGAAAAAGAGACCAGCCTATAGCTAAAATTTTCCTCTTCGTGCTTAAAAACTCAGAGTGCATCAGCATTCCTCAACAGACAGGAGCTGAGGCTCAAGGAGATTGTCTCACTCAGGTCAACTTTACCTTGCTCCTTGTGTCAACTTTGCCTGCAGAGAAGCAGGTCCTGAGAAGCACCCAATCTTAGGAGTCATACTGGTCACAGCCTGCTGTGATCTGCGAGAGCTCAAAGGGTCTCAGTCAGGATTGCTATTTATAGGGTCTGACATAATTGACTTTTGTTAAGTATTTTTCCATTTCAGCTCAACTTGGGTGATGTGATATTCTGGTATTTTTCCACCAGCTGTGTATGCTCTGTGTTGCCAGATTTCAGGGTTCTGGTATCCCCCATATTGGGCCATGACCCAAGTTCGAGTGTACTAGAGTGTCAGAAGGTCAATTGATCATCATTGTTGTTTCCAGACTATAAGGAGAGGAGCAGGAGTCAGGCGGAGCTTCAGCGTTCTGGTCCGCTGTTTACAAGCTATACTGGATTGTCAAGAGATATTTGCCATTATTGTCCCCAAAGAACAGGGGAAACAGGAGCCAGGTACATTAAGGGAGTGCCTTAAGACTGCGGCACACTGCCTTTCCAAAGACATACCTGACTTTCCAGTGGATTGTTGTGTGACCCAGGCAGGAGGAGTTGCAGTCTGTACCAAGTGGCCCATGAGTGGGGAAGAACAATATCACCACATTTGAAAGTGACCAAAGTAAAACCTTTCTCTTGATAATGAATTATTACTAGTTGGGACCATGCATAATAAGTGTCATTCGATTCAGATTTAATAGTTATGTTTTTTACATTACACAAACCTACATAAAATTAAAGAATGAGGTACAAAAAAATACTTTTTTTTCTTCATCTTTTATTTGTATTTTTGAAAGATTTTCACCTGAACACTCACTTATGTGAATGTTCTAATTTTGTCAAAATGGGTTGGGAGAAATAACATAACTGTATAGAACTGTGGAGAATAAGCCACATACTTGAAGTTTTGTTGGAGACAAAGAGCAGTTAATATAGACAAATTTTGGTTCAGGTGAAATTGGAATTTTGGCTTTAGGATGGTTGAAAAGAAAGAAATACAAATTTTTACAATCAATGTTATTGACATGAGACAAAACCACAATGTTTTCTATGTCACCGAAGTTACCATTCTCCCTTTTTTTTTATCATGTAAATATGTTGTTGCATAATCTTGTGGTAAAAAAGCTGAACTGAATTCTCCTCGGTTGCTTACCAAAACCCTACCAGAAGGAACTACTTGTGGTCTAGAAATGCATATACATTTTCTACATGACTTTATAGCAACTGTGAGAATTTTTTGTTTGTGTCTGTATGTGCGTAACCTGTTTGCATTACAGCAGAAGGCATTTGTGATGTTACACTCAAGATAGCATTCATACACACAAAAAAATCTTCACTGCTCCTTATCACAATGCTGTTGTTAACAATTTGCCTTTCAAAAACAGTCACAAATGAAGCATCTGTTTCCCAATGTATTTTCCAAATCGTACAAAGCCAAAGTTTTTCTTGGAGATATATAAGTGTAAAAAACCATCAAATTAATATATTTTCCTTCTAGCCTACTACCTAGTAGAATTCATTATAGAAAGGACTTTCCCTACAAAAAATATAATTTGCTTAGCAGTTCTGGTATGACCCAAATAACCCCATTCATTTCACAAACAGTTTTAGAGGCTATGTTGCATTATTCATTAATGTTGTGGATAACAACTTCAACCTCAAGACTGTTGAGCCAGCACTTTCATGAGCAGTAAATTCCCTCAGGGAGGGAATGAGAAAAATTGTCCCTACCCTGAGGTTTGAAAAAAATAGCCTTCACTACAGGAAGAGTGTGCTGAGCAGTTGTACCTAATGAGGGGAAATTCTCTGTGATGATCATCACCCCCTGGCACATTTTTCGAATTCTGAGGCTCTCTAGAAACTGTTACTAAGAATTTTTTTTAATCCTCCCATCCTATGACGTGCATATGGTCAGTCCTTGGGAGCTCCTGAAAAGAGGAATTCATTCTGCAGAGGTGGTATTTATTTTATTTATGTCTTTTTCTATCTGATATGCCAATAGGAGGACAATAAATGATCATCCCTACAGAGGACATTGTGTAGATGAACTAGAACATAACATTTGAAATGAGTATTTAGAGGTTCACCTCTCAGCTGCTTCTTTTCACTCTTTTTCTAAACCGCTCAGCAACTTTGGCTGCCTCATCTCATCCCGATCGCTTTTCTTTTCCACTTCTCAGTGATTATATGGAGAGAACGACCACATGGTAAAAAGCAGCTAATGTTTCTTGTTCTTTAAGGATCTGTAACAGAACACAAATACTCTGCCAGATAAAACAAACAATGAAAAAAAGCCAGTCCAGCCCTGCCCTCTCAATTTCAGTTCAGCTTTAGGGGAGAGGCTGGAATCCTATCTGTGAGATGCCTCTTCCTTCCATATGAATATTTGAAGAGGTTTTGTGTACAGCTTCCCCCTTCCTTGGAATGAATCAATATTAATAGTGTGCTGTTTTGGGCTTATTTTTTAAATTAATTGTTGGCCATCAATTAGATTGCAAAAATTGTTTTGATTTCACAATTTATTTTGGACATTAAAATCAGTAAACTGTAAAGCTGTTTCTCTTGGAAAGTGTTTTAATCTTACTCCTACTTTAATCTTAAATTTTCATTTCAAAGTATCATTCCAACACTTTCTAAAACAGTCATCCCCCAGATGATCCTCACAAGCATTCTTCCCACTCTTTCAGATTTCTGCAGAATATTCTGTGGGTGTTTACCTCTCCTTATGATTTGACTAAGTTATTTACCCTCTGTGATAGTTTATTCTTTTCATCTTTCCTCAGTGTTCTGCAAATGCAAACTCTGTGTAGATATCAGTCATTAATAAGATAATTTGCCTAACACTACCTTAATGTAATGACTCTCTCTTACAAATATTTTTCTGTTCTTAAAATAATGTCTTAGAGCTAGATTCAGTAGCATCTACTTGAACTGAATTTACTGTTGTTTCCACATAGGACTATTATGATTTGGATAAGCAGGAATATTGTAATAAAGTGATACGTTCATTGATACGTCTTGAGTATTTGAAATACAAGAATGCAACTTACATGATTCCTTTAACATATATACAAGGAGTGGGATTCTTGTGATTATTATAACAATCTAGAAAAAAATTACTCAGCCTCAGGTTGACCAGGACTAAATCATTACCAAATTAAAGAGTGAAATATAAACAATACAAAGGATAGGAAAGTGACAAACAGGCTCTATCATTTCTCTTTCCAGAAGTTATAAATGCTTTCAAAATCCAATGAAGTCGCCTTTATGGAGTTAAATTAATACACAGCGGCCAACTAACCAGTCTAATATACTTAGTTATAGAAATACAGCCACCTACAAGGTAAGACTTTACTACAATAAGGTCTAGAGATAGTCCTAGAATAGTCTAGAATAAATTTTACACAATGTTGTTTCAACTCTGATGTTCCTTCCAACAGCTAAGGGTTAGAAACAACCTACTTCTGCAGGGCTATGATTTCTTATTTATCTTGCTTATCAGAATTTATTTTGCTCTATACTGGAAAGTGGAGTGGAATTTAACCTATTAAAAGAAAATAATGTAACTCCAGGTATGGAATCTGCATCCAGCACATGTATATTGACTTTTGGTTTGGGTTAACTCAGGCAGCAGCTCAGACCCACACAGCTGCACTTTCAAGGTCTTATAGTGGGATAAGGGAGGGAATCAAAAGGGTAAAAGTGAGAAAACTTGTGCATTGAGATAAAGACAGTTTAATAGAGGAAGTAAAATAAGGAATTTATTCACTACATCTCATCAGACAGCAGATGTTTAGTCATCTCCAGGAAAGTAGGCCTTCCTCATGTGTAATGATTTCTTGGGAAGACAAATACCATCACTCCTATATATGTCCCTTTCCTCTTTTCTACCCTCAGCTTTGCTACTGCTGAGCACAACACTAAATGCTCTGGGATATCTGTTTGGTCTGTTGGGGTCAGCTGTTCCACCTGTGTCCCCTCTTCACTTCTTGCACACTCCCAGTCTCCTCACTGGTGGGGCAGCACGAGAAAAGACATGTGCAAGCACTGCCTAGCAATAGTTAATATCTAAACAACTGACTTAACAGTGTTTTAAATCACACAGCCAAAACATAGCATCACAACAGCTGCTGTGAAGAAAATTAACTCCATCCTGGACATACCCAATATTATTTTCTGTGAAAAGAAAACAAAATTCTGAATTGTTATAGCGATATACTTAAAAATGGATTCTAAGACATGATCACAATGTGTGGTCCATTTGTTCTGTGACTGCCATTTCATCTCAGATGAATGAACACACCTGTTAGCTGGCCAAGCAACATGGTAGGAAGTTTAGGTTCCTAAACATAAAGCCAGTAAAGCAAAGCCGAAAAGACAAGTATATATCGCTTTTCCTGTGACACCTACAGTATAATGAGAATCATAACTAATGATCTGAATCCAAAGCCCAACCTTGTTTTATGGAATGCTCGTTCTTTGTTAAGCAAAGCTATTTGGGCAAAAGAGCACGCTATTGATTTCAAAATCGATTTTTTTTATTATTATTTTTTTAACTCCTTTTTTTTGGTACATATAAAGGTTGGCTCACGGGTTGGAGTTTGTTTGTTTATTTTGCTCTCAGCCAGACTGTTTTATATGAGAGAGTTAAGATTTAACAGGTTTAGGTCTGTTCCCCCAAATCAGTTGTGTTCATATCTGTTGGTTTGGACTAAGCCTTTTTATTTATCTGGAGCTATTTGTTTTCTTTTCTATTATTAAGGAAAACCTCGAACAAGTGAAAGAGAAAAGAAATCTTGTGAAGTTTATGATTCAGTACAGTAGCACAAAACATTTGATATATTTTCTAGTTCATTTAACAATTTATATTTGAGGCCTCTCATTGTAATTACTGTAATCATCATTAATCACCAGCTTCCAGATCAAATTGAAACACAGAACAACGAAAAGGTCAAAGCAATGGAGAACACTATGATCTTTCAGAGACAATATGTGATATTAACATTCTATTGCCTAACTTACGTGACAAAACCAGAACAAGGCAAAAGATTAATCCGCTCTTGTGATAAGGGTTCTTATGGGAAACGCACCAGACAGATTAATCTGTTCTTTTTGTGGTTATAATGGTAACAATATTGTATGTCATAGCTGCAGGAACTCAGCTGACAGAAGGTAAAGGGCTACTGAGTTAAACGCGGTAATGTTCAGCACCTGAAAGTTAGTTACCCAAAAAAGTACACATTATTATTAAAAAAAAAACCACAACAAAAAAAAACCAAAATAAAAACCAAACCCACAACCCACCTACCCTCCAAAAATATCCACTAGTCTCAAAGTAAGGTGGAGAAAGAAAGTGAAGAGGCTGAGTTTGTGTCTTTCCCTTCCAAGCAAAAAGAATAATTGAGATCTAGACCCTAAGTGCTGGAAGTTCTGCTAGAAACAAATCTCTTTATAGGAACCATTCGGTACCAGACATGGAGATGTAATGCACCTGGTTCAGCACACTTTGCCTGTCCAGATCTGTGCTAACTTTCAATTGTCGGTATTGTGTCCTGTATAAAAACACAGGGGGTTGTGGCAGGGGAGGTATTTTGTGC
This sequence comes from Baryphthengus martii, assembly GCA_013396935.1. Lineage (NCBI taxonomy): Eukaryota > Metazoa > Chordata > Aves > Coraciiformes > Momotidae > Baryphthengus > Baryphthengus martii. The sequence goes on along the minus strand of VWZK01018643.1, from coordinate 204,331 downwards.
TTGTATTTGAATTTTTCAATTTGGACATGGTGTCATTTGTGCTTGTTTACTATTCTTGATTGTTCTGCTTGTGTATGCTTGAAATGGATTAAAATGCCTGTAGGAAACTGTATCATCTAACCAATCCTTTTTTTTTTTTTTTTCTTATGAGACCAGGACTAGCACTTAACTGTTCTAGTTTAAATATATCTTGCTACTAGAGCTCCAGAGCTAGTAAAATTTGGTAATCATACTAATTGTCCATCCCAAGTACTATTTTGGCCCCAAACTAGAAAGTTAACAAACACACAAATCTTTTATCTTACTGAATGTGTGAAAACATGACTTTTGTAGCATTGTTATACATATGAAACAGGTCTTTAAAACTGCTCCATTCAGCTTGTTCCGCTTCATATGGCAGTGTGAATATTTATATTGTGAGAAGTGCTTCTCACGATATTTTTTATAAACTCAGAGATACATCTGAAATTTTATGCTTATAGAACCACACTATAGAACTGAATTTGTTTTGGTAGTATTTAGCTCAAATATATCAAGTTTATTAAAAGAACTCCACAAACATAACAAACTTTCAGATACATTTAATATCTATTGTAAAGCAAGATGCATCCTTTGCATGTGACTTCTTATATCTAAGGCAAGATGATGTCATTTCTGTCTAAAATATATAAACAGTTTTGGAGTTTACCAGTAGTGGATATTTAGATGTTATGTCCCCATCACCAATTCTGGGTATATTGTTTTATTGTGTTAATTTCTGTAAAGTGGAATCTTCAAAATGAGTAGTAAATTCCTATATGTGGGACTCTTCATAAGCAAGATTTATCAGTTTAGCTGGTAGATTTAGAGTTCTTATCTGGAAGTCTTGTCGGTATGTGAAAGAGCAATGGGAAGGCTAAAAGCTCTATGACAGTTACGTATACAAGCATATGAGGAAAATTCTTACATCTTTCAATTATTCTTCCAACTCTGTTGAACAACTTGTTTACTTTGGCTACACAACAGAGAAAGGATTTGATCCTCCAAGAACAAGTAACTGGTTATAGTTCTGCAACTGATTTTTACCCGTCTCAAAAAAAAAAAAGAGAGAGAGAAAAGGGAAAAAAGAGAAGGATTACACTATTCTTCCTATTTGGACTAATCTACTTTAATATGCAAAATTGAAGCACAATCGAAAAAACCCTTCACTTCCCACACTTGCAATGAACTCCAACAGCATGCATTACAGGAGGAAGTAATCAGCACTGCTTTGGTTTTTCCTCTTCTCAGTTATAGATTATATTCTCAGATTACTTTTACTGGAGTGTTTTAATTGATGGTCCGTAGTCCTTTTAACAAGATTTGATTATTCAAATATGGAAAAGCTGTCTTCGTGTTGTCAGGCAGTGTGAAAGGATTGCCCTTATCCTCGCAGCCTGCGAAGCAATAGAATGGGAGATAGATAAATAAAATGGAGCTTGAACCAGCTCTTGATACCAAGGGTCAATTAGTTGTATCATCCACCTGCAGACAGTTCTGTTCTTTTGCACAATCAGGAAACTACCTTTTCCAGGACATTGTGTCAACTGTTAGGAATAGCCACCTCCAATTTTAGGCTTACTAGGAACTTTTGTATCCTTATTGCAAAGGATTAATTTGACTCCTTTTTGGACAGTTTTAACAGAAAGAAAATATTTTTGCACCACATTCTGTGGAAGTTTCCTGCATTTCATATACCAACCCTCTTTATTTTTTGTCTCCCTGGTAATAAAAAACACTGTGCTGTTTTTCTTCTTTATAAAACCTGAATACCAAATACATTCATTTGCATGAAGAGGACTGTTTCAACAGCAATAAGTCTTAGTGTCCTTGGAGAGAAGGGCCTTATTCAGCATTCAACAGAGGAACTTGAACTGCCCGAATCTGTCTCATTATATAGGCCATATGCAGTAAACCACGGTGCCTAACAGCTGCTGGTGTTAGGATTAAGGGGGAAATATTTAATTTGATGCAGAAGCACGTGTGTCATGATTCCTGCAGTAGCTTCTACCTGCTCCCTAGGGTGCATGCTAGATATGTGGCATAACAGTGAAATCATTTAATTGTGTCAACAAAATATGGTGATATTTGTTTAAAATAGAAATCAGTTTTGCAATAAAATTGATTAGTTGATGGTTACTTCGCTGTTACTGTGACTGGTAGATACAAAGACAAAATGATTTTGTTTAATCCTGGGGGAGAATGGAGATTTCTGGTGAGACCAGAGCAAATATACAGAACATAAACTTGAATTAGTCTTTCTGTTTAGTAAATCAATAAAACAACAGGGAAGTATGAAAAATAACCTGCATCATCTATCAAAATGGGTCTTTGCTAGTATTCTCACTGTCTCAAACAAGTGCCTTTAGTATTCTAGAGCTCAGAAGCATCCAAGACAAAAGAAGAGAAACAGTTTTCAGTTTGCATGTATACTGCCGGTAACAAAAACAAAAGAAGATGAGAATCGAGCAAGCTGCTTCCCAGAATCTCTAGATTGTTTTAAAATTCCCAGGTGATAGCTCATGTATATCAAGATAAATATTTGCTATCTGTAGTAATGAAGAGTGTATATTATACAGAATGCTACTAAAATGTCACAAGGAAAAAGGCATATCTTAGATTTGAAAAAGGTGGCAAAAAATCAGGTAAGAAAATATAAAACATAATTATGTAAATAATGGAAGGTATCTGGGAAGCTTGCTTCTCTATGAGGAATCAGATCAGGATTCTCAGCACTACGACAAAATCTGAATCTAGTCATAATACTGAATGAGTAGATTAGTAATATTTTCAAACCCATAAGTGATGAGTTGCAGTTAGTTAGGTAAAGGGGATTCTGAAAAAGTAATTAATCTACTGAAATAACATGAATTACTATTGCATTTTACTCCTTTGGATGTAAATTGTGCTCTAGCTCCCTTTCAAGCAATACCTTAGCAGTAAAACAAACTGTAACAAGAGTGGAAAAAAGGCTTATACGACCAAGGGGAACAGCAAGTGCTATGCTGATAAGAAAGGAAATGCTGCTCAGGAGCATAAATTGCTTCTATTGGTTCCTTGAAGAGGCAAGTATCTACATGACCCTAGATTCCTCTTTGCTACAGATTAGGTAACGTACGCTTTTCACACAATCACTTCTTTGGTCTTGAGGATGTGCAGTATTTTTCATGACAATGCCCTGATGAAAAGCCCTAGATGAGGGCATTGCATGTGACAATGAAGAGCGAACATGTGTGACAATGCAGCTGTTAGGGAGTAAAGGTACACTCAGGAAATGAATGAGGCATTGGCTCTATGCAGAAAGTCATCAACTGCTCCAGTCCTGCTTTTAATCCAGCAAGGCTGACAAGGACCCAAAATAATTGCTAAATTAAGATGTTCAGTAGTCTGCGTGTACTGAATTACTGTTTTAATTCCAATTCCTTGTGGAGAGATTACCCATATCATATCTTTTACACTTGCTAGTGGATTATCACTGTTCTGCCAAACTGCTGGGTATTCTCTCCAAGCTGTATTTAAAGTATGTAACCGATGCATTTTAAGGAAAACTGCAAAGATAACACGCAAAGACACTTTGGTCTGTAGAATATGAAAATGTCATTAAGAGACCACCTTTCGTTTTGTGGGGATCAAGAACATACCGTATGTATTTTTTTTCCACTTCTGCTCCTCTCTTCCCTCCCATCTATGAAATCAAATCAGTCATTCTCCTTTCATTGCAAACTGCCAAGAGATCTCCAAGTAGAAAATATATATATATATCTCCAGTATATGAGCTCAGCACTGTACTATTATATCCTAAACACATTGTCAGCAGACATACAGCAAAACTTTTCTTCGGCCATTGTTTTTCCAGTGCTTTGTTTAAGCTTTAAATTTGCTTAAAAAAGATGCAGTTGCTACAGTAACTAGAATAAAAAAGGGAATAAAGTAAACATAGTTATTAAATGGGAGAGGGAAAGACAGAAAGCCTCTTGCTACAGAAGCACAGATTATAAATTAGTGCTGCTATGCTGCAGAACAGAACAGTTTGGTAGAAGATCATTTTTGCCAGAAATAAAAGCCTAGCCAAGCAAGCTTCTGAAACATGCCATTACCCTCAGGGTGGAGCCTGGCAAAAGAGTCAAGTCATTTTGCATGTTACCTTCGAAATGGTGTGGTTTTAAATCTTAGCTTGTGCTTTACTGAGATGAAATTCCAAGCACACGTAAAGGCATACTGTTAAAATAGCCATAAATGGTTATTTTATTTACTGTTTGATCACTTCCCCTGTAAGCACTGATTTCTATTATAACTGTAGTTCCTTGCATTCAAAGTGGTTCCCCAAGGACAATGAAGAGAGCCAATAAATTCAAAGGCAGTAGTGTGAAATGAAATATAAGTTTGGCCTTTTATATGCAGCAGCCAGCTATACAAAATTTATGCTTTAAGCTGTCAATTAAATAAGCAGCAAGAACTTTTTCATAGTGACTAAATAACATCCTAATACTGTCCAATGTTTGGTGACGCAGCTCTAATAGGCCACAGTGGTACAATAAGGACGACTAACAACTGATTGAGGGTTATTTGATTACCACGTAAGCGATCTAGACTAAGCCCCACATGTAAATGAAACAACCATGACGGCAATTTGTAAAACTCACACAAGAAATGAATTTTAGCATTATTTATTAACACTTCAGAAGAGAAAGCAGGTTCAGGATCGTCTTCGTACGTTACTTACTGTTTGCTTGTGCTTCCCTCTGCCATCCTCCATTTCCTTTGTTCCTGCCATACATCAGATTTCTTGTGTAGGTTGTTACACTGTCACATGATCATAGATTCTTTTTGAACATGTGTTTTTCTGCTGCAATGATGAGCACATTCAAGCTTGTAGCCTTGTGATGGAGATTATCCTAAAATGGACCAATGAATGGCTTTTGCCCAAAAGAGATTCATTCTGATAATATTAGGATTTCAGAAAAGGATCTCGTTTTTTAGATTAAATAAATGACCTGTTATTCACAGATAGTTGAACTGGTGTTGTCTACAGACACCAAGTGCTAGTGAAATGTCTGAAGTCTCCAAAACTAACAAATAATCATTTTTATTTAATCAGAATTTGTCTAAAATAATATAATATGAAAATCATAAGATACATTGTATGTGTCCTACCATAATTATAGTTATATAGTCCAATTTTCACCAGCATTCTAGCAGGCTGAAGTAAAAAATTTCTGCAGCACTGAGCTCTTTATAAGCAAAGTTCTAACACAGGAACACAACACAGATGGAAAGTGATGTATATAGAACTTATGAGTAAGATGAAAAAATGTCAGAGATCCACCAGTGTAGTTAAACTAGTAGGATTTCTGAGCACAGATACACCAAGCAATACAGGGGTTGTGTATGCAGTGACACTGGAAATAGAGATGATAGTTTCTGTAAGAAAGAGGAGGAAAGACTGTTTTAACGATTACTGCATGAACTGGTTTGCTAGTAGAGCATGCCTCTCATTATTATTATTCTCTTTATATTATTATTCTCTTATTACATGGAAATACCGATATCATTCTAAAGTACTCTTCCCCAGCCTAAGAGTTTTTCATTAAATTATTCAGATTTTAGTCATTATTAAATGGCTAAGGAGCACGTTCAGCAAATGGCACAGCTACAGAGTAATATTTTAAAGGTGTCACTAATATTGCCCTTTAAACATTTCAGCACTTAATTAGTGCTGTGCCTTAGAAAGTGAAACTTATACTGTCTTTGACAGCATTACCCTCACTAAAAAAAAAAAAATCCTTTTTTTTTTTTTTTTCCTCCCTCCCATAGTGGTCTAAAAGTATTTCTTACAACTTCTGGTAAATAATTTTGAAGGAGTTTGGTTTTTTTTTTTTCATAAAATGGAACATTAAATAAAAAAGTCTTATTATAGTACATTGAAACCTTTTATGATACGTATAGCATATACCTGACTAAACCAGAGTTATTTATAAAAAAATGGACATAGGAGAGCCCATCTCCCCCAGCCAAATGCATATTGCAGGGAAAGCTCCGGTTTAGCTTCCAAATAGAACTGAATGAAAATGACACAAAATAGAAGTAGCAGACATCATATCTTGTCCAAAAATTGATTGGCCTTTGAGGTTTTCTAAATGTTTGTGTTATTTGGAGTCTCAACTGCTCTAGTAACTGACCACAGCAAATTATATTAGGCACTGTACCAACAGGGTTTTGGTATCTCTGTGTTCTGAAAGGTATGATGAGTGTTTTTGCAAAACATGTGTTGTTTTAAACTCTTTCATGAGCCTCAGAGAAAACTTAAATAAAAGTCCAGCGTTTCTGAAGTGTTCCTTTTCCCTCTTCTCATGATTAAAATTTCAAAGTATTTTTGACATATGGTTTGACTGAGAAGTACCAAATCCTGCTCTGGTTAGCATTTATGGGGCTTGATGTTTCTGGATGTGATAGCTTTTCCTATTCAGGAAATCTTGATCTGGATAATCAAAGGGAATTGTGTGGCACAGCACTGCAAAATGACTGGTGGAGCACTTTAGCACAGGTCCTGTCCCTGCTTCAGAGTGAGCCACAGAGTAACTCTCAGACTTTCACAGGTTTGTGCCATCACCTTTTAACTAAAACAGGCTTTTCCACCCTATCATGGTGTACTTGGTATCTGCTTTTTTTCATTCATTCTCCAGGCCAAAAGCAATGTTCGATATTAAAAATGAATAGCTCTAAAGCCTGGGGGGAAGAGAACAGGATAGGACCAAGGTGGCTCCTTAGTAATACTTCTCTGCACCAGTGATTATAATAAAGATTTCCTTTTGACCTTCTAGCTGCAAAACTTAGATATTACTGGCTGATCCAAAACCTCAGCTAATGTCCGAAAAGAAGAGGCTGTTGAGTAATTTGCAACAACAAAAATATATTCCTAATGAACCTTGAAATGAGCCTTCTTACTGAAGCTGTTCTTGTACCTGAAAAGAAGCGCCAGTAGTTCACACATCACTGCCTGTTGTATATGGAACATAAAACAATAAAATCCTTGACTAATACATCCTAGAAGAAGCCAAGAGTAAGTGGATTTTCAAAATGAGATTGTAAAGTTATCTTAATCATAATATCTGAATGAAGTTATTATTGTGTTGTAGACTTTTAAGATACCATGCTGCCTAATGGGAAAGCCACAAGAGTCTTAGATTTAGCCCAATTCACTAACTTTAGCAACCTTCAATAATATGTTGTTATAAATTCATACAATTAATCGCTTCATATAATTTCAAATAACTAGTAGTTTTAATATCAACCAGGTTCTGGAATATCTTTTTAGTAGTATTAATGAGTCCAGACCAGCCAAGATGGAGCTAGATAAGTTAAAGAAAAGAATTAGATGATGTGGTTACGTGTGATAGCAGGGATCTGGACTCGATAACCCAAGAGATCATTTCTAGTCCTATGTGCTGGAGAAAAGGAAAGATACTGATCACTCAGATGAGTGAAGCAACCTTATCTTAGCAAAAGAATAAGAACTAGAGTCTATCTCAAAGTCATTGGAGGTAGGTACAGGAAGACTGGTAGAAAAAAACAGTACTTAAGCCATAGTATAGATGAAATTCTCCCATCTTTAAACAGTACAGTATTCCCTGTATGTCTGAATGTTTTACTGATCCCTCCCTTTTCTACCTAAAATGGAAGAAGAAACAGCTGATCAAGTCAAACTGATTTTTTTTCTTCATAATATCTTAATTTGAATCTGAAAAATAACTCCAGTGTTCATGAAGAAACTTATGTCTATCTACCACTGAGTCAAAAGTCTTAAGTATTAGATTGATCTATCTACTGTTTCTTTCCCATCGATCTGCTTAAATGGTGCAAAGGACAGGACATCTGTTTGCACAGCAGGGTGGGAAAACAGAGGAGCCATATATAACTGGCTCAGCTGTCCCATGAAAAACATTTCTGGTTTCAGGTGAACTGTTATACAGTGGAATTGGTGACTGGATTTGGCACATCTTCAGTGATAAAGACTAGATACTGAAAATAAGATAGTGCTTTGATGTGAGCAGCGTATTAGTTACTTTGATAAAAGTATCAGGTGCCTTTGTGTCCAACCTCTGAAGAAAAGTTGGAGATTTTTGTAAAAATCTGTTATTAAATATTATTTTGACAGGCTATTAGAATCTCTGTAGCTTTTTTACTAACCATAAGCCAGAGATTAATTTACCAAGAGTGCTAAGAGAGAAAAATCACAGAATGAGAGAAAGCAGCATATTGCCAAAATAAAGGGATTTAGTGTCTACAATAAATGCTTCTTTGTAGCCATTATTAACACTAGAAATAGGTAGGTTTTCAGTTTTTGTTCTGGAACAGTCCAAATCAAACCTGGTCTGTGTGATGATTATGGAACTGAGAACCTGGACTTCAAATGTCCCAGAGCTAGTTTTCTAAGCTAGAGGTTCAAAGGCTTTTTGTAAATTTTGAGGATTAGTTTTTGCATGCTTACCCAACGCAGATAATATAGCACAGTGTCTTTGGACCTGATGTTTCTGGTTTGTCTTGGGACTGTGTCCAGGTTTGGTTTTTTTTAGATACTTCATGTGCTCCAAGGAGACCCTCTAGAGTTTGTCTACAGGATAATAGGTTTAAAAAGCTCTACTTTGTCAGACCAATGATCCATGTAGCCCAACATTCTGATTCCTCCATGAGCAAAACATGAGTCTGATCACTTCCTGTCAGCTTTTGCCCTCCTGAAATCCCTGCATTCAGATTGCTGGATAAAAAACACTAGAGGGTACATCTCCATTTGAAACCCGAATACCTGATTTTGCCACATCCCCTTTTGAACCCACGGATACTGTCTGCTTCCACAACCTCCTGAAGCACAAGTTTCAGAAGTTCACTTGTGTATGCTTTCCAAAGAAGTATTTTATCTTTTTCACCTCCTACTATTTTAATTTTATGTCTCATGGGCCTTGTTTTGTGTGATCTGGTGTGCACCTTCTTCACACATTTTGTGAACCTCAATAATATCCTCCCTCAACCTTCTCCTCACTAATCTTAAGATTTTCAGCCTTTCAGCAAATGACATCTAATCTTATTGATTTATTGACAAGACTTTCAGCAAATGTCATCTAGTTCTGGTGATTTATTGACATCCAACCTAGTTATTTATTCTAAAACTTGCTATATACATGCATCAAATTTTTCCAACCACTCTGACTTACCTGACACAAATAACACTAAAATGTTTCCAAATATCTTCAGCAAAGAAAACTCATACAAAACAGTTCATTTTACTTCTCTACTTTATCTCTATCATCTCCAAGTACCCCTTTGACACTTTTGTCATCAAATAGGCTCTCTAATTCCCTAGTTGGCTTCCTGGTTTTGATAAGAAAGGGTTTTTAAATTAGTTTGAGCATTCTTTGTTCACACTTCAAATTTTTTCTCAGCCCTTCTAATTTCCTTTCCTGTTCTCATACAGGAAATCTTCTATTTCCTAAAAGTCAGCCTTTTTCCTGTGATCATTTCCTTAAATTCCTCAGTGTGTTGTGATTGCTAGTGGTAGGTTGTTTGGACCATTTTCTTTCCTTCTTGAATTTTAGCACAGATTTTACTTGAGCTTTGATATATAAAAAAAAAATAACAGCTTTCAGTCTATTAATAAATATTACACTTTTTGGACTTCTTTTTACTTCCCCCCCATCTTTTTATATCCCCCTCTCATGAAATTGGATAGTCACATGCTAGATTTACTTGCCTAATCATTGCTGTAGCCCTTATTACATCCTTCCTGTCCCTGTTCATTTCCTGAGGGGCAGGACACAAGCCACCTCCAACTTGCAGTTGGATCACTCTGAACGAGGTGTCCTTTTGCATATATTTATTTTCTCTCAGGTTCTCCCTTCTTGTTGTTCAAAACATTAATCTGCAATACTTTTGATTACCTGGCTCCATTATGATTAAGTGTCAGGCCACACACAACCTGTGCAGATTCCTCCTTCAGAAAGATACTGCAGCGTACCTATATCCCTCCTATCTACACCATTGCTTCACTCACATATTTGGGCTTCAAATGTCTAAGTATTCCTCAGGTCTTGCATAAAGAGCTGACAGGATTTCAAAGAATGTTGTAATTGAGGTGTTAGTCTTTGCTCTCCCGCATAGCAACCAGAATTTAGCTTCCAAAAGCTAAGGCTCAAGAAAGCACTTTAATTTTCCAAGTATATTCATTCCTTGATCTCCCAGTTGAATCTACGAGTAAAGACATTAGTTACTTGCATCAACAATGTACAGACTAGAGCAGTAAGTTTTGTGATGTTGAAGACTTCATCTAGGAATCATAAATCAAAGAAAAGGCAATAGCTAATGAAACACACAGTGAGTTCCAGCTGACTCAGATCTTCAGTTCATATTAACAAAGACCTTTAGCTACTATTTTGGTTAGAGTACAAGCTATTGAGATAGATATATGCCTTGCTCTTTGTCTTTATATGGTCCTTATTATGTAGGATATTAGACTGACTGATAATAAAGGTCACTTCTGACTTTAAGAGCTACAGTTCTAGGAATTATTGTAAGTGATGATGACATATAGCGTTGGCCATTCTAGATCACATAAAACCAATAAACCCGAAGTTAGGAGGTCTGGTATTTCGTTACAAGTTTGAGCAATCCACCATAGCATAAAATCTGGATTTAAAATAATTGAAAGCAACAATAAATCTGCCATCTTTTGTAAAGATCAACTAGTTTTTCTTTTTTTTTTTTTTTACCTCTGCCCTTCTCCCACTCTCTCTCTCATTACACAGCATATTAACACATCTCAAAATGAAAGTAAAGACACTACGTAAAGAGACTGGCACTGGTTTGGAGGAAAGAAACAACTTCTTACAAAAGGCTTAAACTTCAGGAAACAATATAATCCTATAAAAGCAGGGAAACAGGTCCATAGAAATGATTTAAGGAAAGTTGAATCAACTGAATCTATATGCTCTATGAAAAGTAGATCAATTGTGTGTATACGTTGGGTATGAACTGCCGAAGAGAAGCAAGAGAATCCCATGAAACTGTGCAGATGTACATCTCAGAAATGTTCAATACATTTTTAAATGTTTAATCAGTGATGACAAATTTGACATTTACCATCCTGTCTAATTGTGGTCAACAGTCTTCAGGCTCCTGGAAACAGGAGGAAACCAGATTTTATATGACCTCAGCAATTTTAGGACATAAGTGAACATGTATTAAAGGGCTATGGACTCAGATGAGAAACAGGTGAATCATTTCTAGTTCACTCAACATGCATTGCTACTGTTTTCTACTGGTTTTGAAAACAGAGCAATGGAAAAAAACACCAAACAATGGAAAAGAACCTTCAATATAGCCGATGCATGCTATAAAAACACCAAACCAGTCAGTATTGGGGGTACCAGATCCACCCACACAGAGCAGTAAGTAGTCAAAACTTCTCCCTTCCTCATATGTAACAGTTGTGAATTTATACTCAATCCACACACCCCACATGCCAATAAGCCTGCTTTCTGCAGGCAAGTTCACAAGCTGTAAAGAAAAATGTTAATTTAAAAATCCATTTTTGACTCAAAAGTGTGCTTGACTTACCTGTCGTCTTTGTTGCCTTTCTCCATAGATGTATATTCCTTGATGACTTCTTAATGCATTCATGGTCTTTCTTGTAGTTTGTTTTTCATAAAGCTCCAGGCTACTGTGAGTTGCTTCAGCCATTATTTAAAGACAGTGGAATGAATCTGGGACATAATCACTTCTGACATCAACCATATTGATGTTTAGTGGTATGCCTGGGATCTGTAGATTCAATAGCTAATTTATACCATAAAGTGAAAAAGTTCTCACTCTATAAAAAAAAAACCACGGGCAAGTTCTCAGGAGCACAAAGAAGGTAAGAAGCAGCTACATACAACTGCCAGGCTGGGACTTCCAGAAACAAAACTACTCCGATTTTTGTTTGTATGTTAATTATTCAGTATTTATAAGTGTTTGCTGTGACAGATGGAGACACGTCTGGGCAAACTGGTTTTGACACATTTTGCTTTGTGAATGTGTTTTTGTAACTGCTTTCAGAGATTACTTATTCTATTTAATAGTGGAGACTGTTTACAGATATATGTATATATATATATATACACACACACCTGTGTCAGATATCAGAGTTTATTTGGAATAGGGTGTCTGTGTCCCTCTTTTCAAATAAAGTTAAAATTTCTATTCCTATAATCACCTTTCAAGAGTCATTCAGAATTTATTCTTCCAAAAAAGATGGCTAGATTTTTCCTTAGAAATTATCTTCTGCATAACTTTCAACTCTCTTGACCAGTCAATATTATGATCTCACTAACTTTTTTCCTGTCCACCAATCTAACATCTTCATCTGTCATTTTTTAAGAACCCTATCAAATCAGAGATTAAATCCTGATTGTCTTTAGTTACAAGTATTCTGCTTTTTAAAGAAGATTTTAGACTTCCTTTCCTGTTAATCTGTCTTGGACAACAATATATGGTTTTATGCCCATGTTGTTCTCAAATATTTCTATCGTTGATCTGTAAATGTGTTTCTTGTAGCAGCATAACAGTAAAATTGACTTCTTCACCACTTGTAAATCCCTCTTACTTTTGACAGTCCACTCAGCCCTTTAACACTTGTAAAAATCGTTATTGTTGGTTGACACATAACATACCAAAGTAGTTTGCCAGACTTTGTTTTGTTTTCAGGACATAATTCCACACCTGTCAACATAAACCTTGTTGATATTTTTTTATTAACTGTGAACATCTCTAGATGACACAACAAAAATATTGATTAAAATGACCTTTATATCTTCATGTTAATGTCCAGATTATTTTTGACTTTTTTCTTAAAATGATCAAAAAAACTTTCTTGGTCCTTACATTGTTTTGTTTTTTTTTCTAGACCCAAACTCTAGACCCAAAATGTTTTCATGATCTTTAAAGATGTTATTACTTGAGGTCTCCATTTGTTTCTGTCTCACTTACCCAATTTACCTTAATCTTTTCCATAAATCTTTCTCTCTTGCTTGAACACTGGGGACTCTCAGCTGCAGCCTTCAGTGGTGTGTGGGCACTAAACCTTCTTCATCAGAGATAGGTAACTGAGATATCTGTTCACAGCTATGCATCAGTACCCCCTAATCCATTTTTCAGTATTGCACAGTATTTTCTTTCCCCTCAAATTTTAGTATTAATCTTAGACCTTGTCATTTCTTCCTCTTTATTATACCTGGCATTTTTGTCACTCAGATTTTTTTCCCTCTTGCCTACCCTCTTTTCTTTGTTATGATACTAAAACTTGCTAACAAGAAATATTGTATAATTAATATAAACCACAAAAACCTTTTCAGAGTTGAAAGAAATTAATAAACTCCTGAAATAAATATTCTCATATTTTACAAACAGGTACATAAGGTTCCAGCTTTTCATACAAAAGTATATGTAATTGTTCTTTTTCAACTTATTTAATAAGTTATTAGGAGATACTCCACGCAGCTGAATCAATTTCCAGTATGGATCTCAGTTTGCCTAATTTTCTCTTTCTAAGATCTGACCATTTCATTTAATCTATCCACTGAGACTTCTGTATAGTAAATGGAGAGAGTCCAGTAGCTCCAGGGACAATTCATCTCAATAAATGTAAATGTCTAGGGCAGATGCAACCATTCTTTCACTGGTGGCACTTCCTGTGTGCTTGAATCGCTATAATAATAATCGACCTGAAAATTTTCCCAATTGTTGTGGCATTTTGATCTGAAAGAATAATGTCCAGATAGAGTAGACCGATGTCATAATGTCACTTTCTTACTTGTTTGTCTTTGTCTGCTGGCTCTAGATCTTGGTATTTTACAAAACTTATTCTAAGGGTATGTTCCGTATCACAAGACTTCAGAGAGTTTTGGATTTGCAAGTGAGAGAGCCAGCCTGTCATTTACAGGGTGAGTCTCATGAGCTTTGAAAATGTTTTTCTTGATAGGTCATACACTTGATGAAAAGTTCTTTTCAGTAGTACCACACCACCAAACTGAAGTCCATAAGTGAACTGATTTTTCTAGGAGCAGAGAAAAAGAGTTCCATGAAACTACTTATATTCACATAACCTTTTTTTTCTAGTAGTATCCTAAGAATGTTACTAAAAAGACTATTAATGTGAAAAATGAGCGTTTTATACACTAAGAAGTGAGAACCTCTTTGAATATCAGCCTCATTAAATTCTCATTATTTACAGATGAAGCAGTTTGAATTGTCCTTGTAATTTTTTTCTGCTTTTCTGTTTCTTTCATTATTCTTATCAGCAACATTTTTGTCATTTTAAGTGCCAAAATTTATATTGAGTATTTAATAATCTTGACAGGTGATAACAAAATATGTTAAGTAGGAAGTAGGTTGAATTATTTGAATAATTTCCTGAATTGCAACAGGAAAAAATTTTTACAAATCTTATAAATGAAACTAAGGAAGTAGAATTCCAAAGAGTGAAATATATTGGTTTTCAATCCAGTCACAACAGAATTAAAATCTGATCCAAAGCCACTGAAATCAATAGCATGTCCACTGAGCTGGCCTTGGATCAAGCTCTTGATGCAGAAAGCAAGAAATCGAAGTGCCTTTATCTGTACTCATTGTACACGCAAAAATAAAGGAGCCCTATCCTATACCTAAGTGAAGATAAAGGATCTTGATCTTTAATAAGCTACTGTAAATTCTGTTCACACAGAATCTCGCTAAATTTAATAGAAAATTTGAAAAAGTTTTTTGAAACCTTGTTTTCAAGCTTTCTACTCTTAACAGTTCAGAAAACAATTTTCTTAACTTTTAATCCTTCGTCCAACAGAACCACTAGTCACTCAACTCAGACTCTCCTTTCTTCAAGTATCTTTTTATTGTGTATGTTGTGTAGTATTAAAAATCAAGAAAACCGTCAAGTTACCACAATAAAACAAGGTTATACTCCACATATGGAATATATAATTCACATCTGAAATAGGAGAAAATAAATATAATTTATCATTTTAATTTGATGTACAACCAAAGCAATCCACGAACGCAACATGGAAAGAAAGAAACCACAAGGGCCTGAGGACCAGGGCTGATCTAGCACAGTACAATGACACTGGTGCAATATTTTGATACTAAAGGTGGTATTTGTGCATCTTATAGAAATAACATCTTCCTTCACACTGAATTTTACTATATTAACATTTCCACAGACCCTTAAGGTTTAATGATGAGTTTGATGGCCATTTTAATACCAAATGTTGTCTCTCTTCTATAGTGTTATGTACCTTATGGCCCTACCAATACAAGCCCAAATTCTACACTAAGTCGAAAGTCTTCATATACTTGAGGGGTTTTATGACTAGTATATCATTTCTGATAGGTTCAATTCCAACATTTTTCCTGGAATTGTAAAAGCTAGTTATCGATCCCATGATAAGCCATTTAAACCTCACTGTTTTGTCCTCCCTGACGCAAAAATCACAGAAAAAGAACACTGGGTAGGAAAGAATTAATTGCTTGAGCTTTTTATTTATTTATTTATTTTCCTTTCAGAACCCATTTTATCTTCCAAGCCCATGAAAGCTATGATTCACAGTTATAAATAGCACTTCTTCACATAATTCAGAGTTCAGAGGATCTCTAAGCTATGTTCACAAATTTAGAGACTAAATTCCCTAGTTTCCCTCTTTGGTCTGTGAAAGTAGAGAAGCATTGGTAGCATTTTGAGACCTGCACAGGCCAGTGAGCCTACGCCTCTCTGTGTGTCAAAAATGCTCTACAGAAACTTCATCTTGATGAATATGGATTCATACATAGCTACTCTCACTTTTTCTTCTTCCTCTCTCTGTTCAAGAAAAAAAAAAGAAAAGGACAGGGTCTACTACAGATGGCAGGGAAAATTTTCAAGGCAGTAAGTGTATAGATCTCTGTCATGGACATCTTCTATTGGACTAGAGATTGACGGCTTATTTTATAGCTGATGGGCTAATTGTTAAGCCAAGATTATTAATTCTGTTACAGGATAATATGTACGACCATAAATTTTCTTCTTCCAGATACTTGAGAGAGGAAAGTTCATTGGAGCTGCTGAGCAGCCCTGGCGGAACCCGCACCACTGGCAGCACATCTAAACCAGGCATAAACACGCCACTGGCCACTCGCCGAGGAGACCAGCTCCAGTGTGGTGAGTCTGCACTGGGGAGGGAGGGGTGACTGTGACCAAGAAGGTGAAATCACAGCAGTTGATTCAACAGGAGCAGATACTGTCCTGATGAACAAAGTGGTCTTGCGTGTGGATGGGAAATTAACCAGATCCTTAAAAAAATGTTAAGATTCTTAGTGATTCGTGTCCTTCTTTATAACAAGAAATAAGTAAGTAGAAGACAGTATAACGGACAAATAAAAATAAAAACCTTGATAAAAACTCCTACTCTAATTTGCTTCACCACAAGCTTCTGATGACTAAGTATTTGTACTTTTTTTCACTTCTTCATAAACTTGTTCCACCATTCCATAATCCCGAACACATAGTTGCAGAATGCTACGCTAGCCTCTGAAAATCATCAGTTTGAGACAGCAATTTTTCATTTACCAATCTGTACCAAATAATGGAGGCACAAAAGTTTGATTTTTTAATGTATTGTTGTTTTCCAAGTGCCCAAGGTTTTGATATTTAGTACAGGGGTCACACTGATACTCATAGACAACTCAAAGCCCTTTCTTAATTTAATACATACAAAGTCAATTACAACTTTATGTTCAGTCTCCCTACCTGCATCTATAATTGCTGTTTGTGGGTTTAGTGCATATTTCTTTCAGTGGTGGTCTGCTGTCTTATAAAGCATACAGTCAAATAGTTTTATGGACTCTGATGTCTCACAAAAAATGTAGATGTAGCATCCCATGCAAACTGAAAAACAGTGAAGTGTTTTTAAGTTCTAAAACCTAGAATTACACACGTGACTTATAGAAACATTTTAAATATGCACCACTTGTCATGTATCCATATGACATTTTCTATTAAAGATGCCACTTCCATTATTTTTTATTTTAACTGAGTGGTGATCTTCAGTTCAACTACCCTGTCTCTGATTATAATGGATAGTCTTACTTTAAATGAAAATTTGCTCTTGTCACACAGAAATCTACTATTATTACATGCTCTTGAAATAATTTATTAGCACCAAGAATATTAAATGAAGACATAGTAGGCATGGAAAACCTGTGGGGTTTTTTATTCTGGTTTAAGTTCTTTTTTCAGCTATTCAGAAATGTTGCTAGCTATGCTGGAAAATAGTTTGCTGTTCAAAGTTTCCAGAGAAAAAAAGATAAGAAGCTATTTTATATCTATGCGAATGTTTCACTGGGGCTTCTTTCAGATGTATTTTATTTTGGATTGCTATTGACTTCTTCGAATGAAAATGAGATGTTCCAAATTATTAACAAACTGAGCACTCCCCAGACACTAAAACTACCCAAAAGTCGGCAAAGATTTACAGTACAATACTTTTGTAAACAGTTTTCTATGCATTATGTTAGACAAACCATACTGTACATGTTCATTGTTTCATATTACAGTTCTCCTACTGGAAGTAAATTGTGCAATAAGCCCATCCTCCTGTTCAGCTTTCTCCTCAGATACATTGGCAGACTGCTATCAGGTCCCTCCCAAGCCACCTCTTTTCCAGCTAAGTAAGCCCACTTTCCTCAGCCTCTCTTCACAAGGCGGGGTGCTCCAGACCCCAATCATCTTGCTGGTTCTTTGGAGCTAACCAGTGTTTTTCCTATAAACCGTACCCAAGGTCTTTGCCAGAGCTGTGACCCAGCTAGTCAGTCCCCTGCCTGCACTGATTCAAGAAGGTCTTCCTTCCCAGATGCAGGACTCTGAATTTGCCCTAGTTAAGTTTCATGAAGTTCCTGTCAGCCCATTCCTCCAGCTTCTTTAGGTCACTCTGAACAGCAACCTCTGCTCTGGTTCATCCCCCCCATCCCAAGTTTGGTGTCACTTGCAAACTTAATGAGTGCAACTTAATGACTGGATTAAAATTTTATATATATGTATATAAGAAGTTTCATTCCTCTTTTAAATAGTTTGGTGCTTTTCTATGTGATGAAATCCATGAGCTCTTGTCCCATCTGTTTTATGTTCTTTTGTTCATCTTGCTTCTTCAAATGATGTTATGGGACTATAAAAGGTACAAATGTAGTTTGGTTTTGTGGCACTTCCACGCAGAATTGGAGCCACTAGTTGGTAAGCTAAACTCTTACAGAAGTTTTCTAGTGATTAAAAACAGCCAAGTAAAAAGAAAAGCTATTGATACTTTTATTTAAGAAATAAAGCATTCAGCAGAATCCAGCCACTCCAGGCCAGGACAACAGCTCATACAGGAATCTGCTCCAGAACAAATGGTCATGGGAGCCTGTAATGAACTCCGACTTTCTACTTTTTCAAAGAAATATTATTTTATACATTGCCAAATATCTGTAAAAGAGTAGACTTGAAAAATGAGAAGACTTGAGTATAACAAATTTCAGATCAGTATTTAGAGTTAATTTCTATGCTATCCGTGCTGAATTGTGCAAGGAAGATGAGTGTGACTTTAAATATCATTAATATTAATGTAAATTGGAAGCAACTCCACAGAAATCTAGTTATGACAATGTTCAGAAAGTGTTCATGAGTCTAATTTCTCAAAGATATAAATTATTGCAGCTGATGGGTTATGCTCAGAATTCAGTTTCAAGCAGAACTAAAGCATTGTACGTAATAACATTCAGCCACAGTAACAAACAGAATTTTTTTTTTTCTTTGTAATTAGTAAAATGTACCAATATTCTATATGTATCAAATCTATCATGTTGATTTCAAAAGAGAGAAAGAAATGTAATAAATGATCCTTGAAGTAAAATCATACCAAATGACAAATTGGCAGATCTCAGTGTCAAGTTGCATAACAGAGGAGGAAAAAAAATCTCATTATGCAGCCACTGTTATGTAAAAAACATTTCTTGTCTCTGAATATATCTACATGAAAAATCATTATCTACACAGTTCCCTTAAGAAATAAGAACTTGAGAAAAGTAAAACCTTTGCAAATAAAAGATTTGTCCTTCAGCAATCAATTTGAAAATTCCAAGAGGACTGAATTGAGCTTAAATAATAACGTAACGAAACTTCTCAATTATTTTTAAAGGAAAAAATAATTTTTTTCATGTAGATAAGCTCTGGTATCATAGTCAATTTGTTATAATTAATCTTCAGTTTTTAGCAGAGGTGAGAAACTGGTGACATTTTTAGGAAAAAAAAAAAAAGAAACTTCCTACAGCTCAGTAAAAATCAGGAAATAAAGAGCATCTGTATTCACTATATGTCATATTTTTCATTCTCTTTTCTTAATCTAGGCTCATTTTTTATCATGAATCAAAGAAAACATAACAATTAGTTACAACATCTGCCCTCAGAAGTTAGGAAAGATACCAGATGGAGGAATCTTGAATCTCTGAAAGATTCTTGACTGAGACACCAAATAGAATCAAATAGAATTTTTAAATTCAGTCATCCTCATCCTTTCCCAGTTTCTAACAGCCTTTTCAGTTCACAGGTTTGTATTACCCTACATGACCTTCCAATGTCTCCCATTTTCTCACCAAGACAGACATTGTTTTCTTCGTTTTTCTTTTTTTTTCTTTCTTTTTATTTTAATTTTTTTTTTCCTTTTTTTTTTTTTTCAAAAAAATAACTTCATAACTGAAACCAATCCAATGTCACAGTAATGTTCCAGTTGGGTAGAGCCCAACACCCCGGTTAGGTTATTTTCAAAGTATCCTTGCACTGTAATTTTTTTTTTTTAATGATCCCTGGACCATAACTCCATTTTAAATACCAGAGAAGTGTGTGTGATGTTTATTTCTCTGGTACACTATCGGCTTCATCCTAAATCAGGATCTCCTGACATTTCATGTATAATGCCATATCCATCAACCAGCAGATAGTTTTGAGCTTGAATACTGTTGATTTATTGGCCTGCATGCACATTGGAGGTTCAGGTGAACAGCATGACATGGACCAATATCGATAACAATAAAATTACGTTACTCAGAATTTTTTTGGTATACTGTAATAACATTCATATGTTCCTCTTCTCTCTCATTCTAGATTTTGACCTTATATATCAAAAATATTATGTTTGAAATGTACAGTGCCAGACAATTCTTCAAAATAAGAGGGCAAATTTGTTTTACTATTAATACAAATGGTTTAATTCCAAATTTAATGGAACACCAAATTAAGCAGAGATGAACTAAAGACAGGGGCAAGATGTAACAGCATTGTTTTACCTTAAGTTTGGGTGATGAGCAAAATGGATCTTGAATTCCGTGTATTTCATTCTTAACCTTTTACATATAGCTAGTTTGCATCTTTTTCCATGCATAGCTCCTTGAGGGAAAAATAACTTGAAATTAAAAGCCAGATCGAATATGGAGTTGTTACTTTTGGTGGGAAAAGTACTCTTCGTTTTTATTCAAAATTATAACTGACAACTAATTCCACCTAAAACAAATTGACTTTTTAGCATCAGCCTGTAGAAACAAAAAAAAAAAAAAGAGGAAATCACGCTAAAGTTGGAATTTATTGCAGTATTGTGGTCAGTACAAATAAATACAGTATTCCACAAACTCATTTGCCATAGATTACTGATTGACGGCATCAAACGTTTTTTTGAAGAAAGGTATGAACTAGAGAGAACCTCTACAAAGTTCCTCTCATGATCTTTGCATAGAAATTCTCTTGAGAAAATGAAAATAAATAAATTAATCTCCCAGAAAGTAAACACTGGGTAATGTACAATTCCAAATGGCAGCATCATTTGGCAAGTACCTGAAGGGCCAGACTTCTGACTCCTCCACACTCTGAGTTTGACAATGAATGCAGTCATGCTGTATTTTTCCTAACAGAGGTAAACTAGTTGACTTAAATCCAGTCAGGGTAGTTCTACATCAGCTGCTTTGCATTATAGGAATAGCATGAACCATTACAGCTAGGGCAAGTCAAGGAAGATTCTCTTTATTTAGGCAACTCTCAACTAGCTCATAGCTCCTTTAATTGCATTTCAAGTTAAAGCTTCCATCCTTTACCGCAATATACTGCAGAGATACCACTGTCACTGAAAATGTGCCAGCTTGAGTGTGGGAGCAGTTTAGTTGCTGTACACTCCACAGCATTTAATTGACCCTTCTGAAAAGCAAAAAGACTCATCTGAAGCTTCATCCCATTGCGGTTCTACTATTCCCGGCACTGAGAGCCAATCATTCAGTATCAGTTCAGAAATTTCACCTCTGGATCTCTGTGTTCAGCAGAGACACGCTCTTTCCAGATTTACACTAGTTCTGATGCTTCCTGAAAATCTACTCCCTGGTATTTCCCAATATATTCATTAATAGTAAATAATATTTCCCATTCTTACAATATATGTAAGAATGGGAAATAATCTGCATTACGTACTCCACATAAGATTTTTGGAAAAAAATAAAATAAAAAAACTCCAGGAAATAAGACAGAAAAAAAGCCTTAAATACATAGGCTGCACCGATACAAAAAAAAAACCAACACCCTACAACCCTCTACAGTTTAAAGCAAATTTTTAACACACTTCTGGAACTTCTGGTTTGAATTTTTAATTTCTACATCCTATGCATTGTTACTCAGGATCTTTTCCCCCTTCGTAAAGTGCAGATACATAATTCATCTGCTATATATATTACTGTTTAATATCAAACACACTTACCCAAGCAAGTGACAAAGTAGAGTGAAGCAATGGCACCTTATCTTCTCTTAATGGAATGAAGATTGCTTGGAGTATCCTCATGACTCTGCCTATCCTGTTTCCACATCAGAATACATTCACTTAAGTCCTCAATAGATAAGATCCTGGATTCTGTTCATTTCATCAAAAAGAGGTTTTCGTGTTAGGTGAGAAACAATAGATGCTACATGTTTTGATTTCACTTATATTAAATAGAAAGAAGCATTTATTAAGCAGACTATCCATACAGGCATTTCCTGGGTGCAGTCCAGGTCAACAGGCCTTGCTTGTCTCAGCAGAAGACATATTCAAATTGAAACAGAATTAAGTATTCAAAGCTATTGATTTTAACACATTAGGATGCCTAGTAACTTCCTAGTCCTATTATTTCTTCATTAATATTATCCCATTTGTTACTGTGACCTGACAATCTGTCTTCTGTCACCATAGGGCCCTACATTCCTGTGTAAAAGTTAGTGTACTTGAGTTACTGTGAGAGTTCAGCCCACTCCTCAGTGACATGAATCTGCATTGTCACTTTTTTAATCTGCTCCTGCGTTTGAAGTCTTATGTATAAGATATACAGTGCAGTGTGCTTCTTTTTTCAAAGCCAAGAGCACGTTCTCAGACTACACTACATGAGATTATCAGGAGTTCATTTAGGCAAGACTGGACAGGTGTGGAAAACGTGGGATCTATAACTCTTTGTCCTTCCTTTCATCTTGCTTTCTCCATTCATTTGCAATAATTGAAAAGAGCATGGTTTTTATTATTTTAAATATGATTAAAATTGTTAGAATATTTTGCAGCATTCAAACAGTGGTTGCCTCACTGCTTTGCAAAGAAGGTGCTGCTGACTCACTCATAACACAAATTAAGTTCAGATTAACTGCAAATGGACCGTATTTTATGCTGAAATGGTGCATCGGGTCCTAGCAGCTGGCACACAGCTATGTGATTTCCTTTTTCTTTGCTTACGACTGCAAGTTGAAGTGGGTGAAGTTACTAATTCATACACAAAAATGGAAATCACTGTTTTCAAAGAGACACTGAATCATATATATGGTATTGTACAATGGTAGAGAAAAAAATACAAACTCAGCAGCATCAGGAATATTTTTACCGACTGAAAGATACTAGTCCTATCATTTAGTACTTTCCTGAAAGATACTAAAGTGCAATATTTGTAAGTGTAAAAAAAAATAAAATCATCAGAATAGAAAATTCATGTGGAAACTCATACTTTGTTGGCCGGTAAAGAAAGTTCTTTTCCAGGTCCATCTTTCATGGTATAATAAGGCTTCATCACAGAGGATTAGAATTTAACATCAATTTTCCTTTCCTATCAGCATTCCTAGATGATATATTCAAGAAGGAATAGTCCATGTTAATTGTAGTCCTGGAGGTTTCAAAGAGTGGTAGTAGTCAGCTCTATTATCAATGATTTGAAATGAGATTGAACGATTCACTATGATTCTCTATTTGAGCTAGATAAAAACACTCTGATATCTATTGTAGAGACACTGGTCTTACTTCCAATTGAATGCCTCAAATAACTGGAAAGACATTATAAAGAGCATATTATCATTCTTATCCCCTCAGTTAGCTCAGACTTCTTGAAGGATAAATGTGTTCTGAATATGGAGTGGAAATTTTGGTAAGTGGTATCAATATCTTGTTAGATTCAAACAATGATGCAAGTGAAAATATGTTGGTCATCTTCAGTTATTTAGCAGGCTGCACCTTGCTATTAGTATATTTAGTTATAAACATATTTTAAAGTTCACAGGAAAAGCTGGATGAGTTTAAGACATTGTCTTAGGAGGGCTGTAGCTTATTGTTAAAAAGACGTATAAGAGATGAGAAGTATAGAGAGATGAGAAACACCTAATGAAAGTAAAAGCCGAGGCACACTGAGAAACATTACCGCTAAGAAAGTGTTCTACTGCTGGGATTTCATTTCTGTTGTATCAAATGATGCATGTAGATTTAATAATTGTCTCTAATGGATCTCGGTTCAGCAGAAATAAATTGCCTAACGTAATTCTCCGATTGGTTGGATGATACAAGAAGATTGTTCCCTTGACCAAACTGAACACTGCTTTTTAACAGCAACAGTGAGTAGGAGCAAAGGAACTCTGCCTTCATCACTCTATCAAGAGCACAGTGGTGTCAGAGCTAGGAAACCAAGACAGTGATTTGGCCTAAAGTACAGGGGAAAGGCTAGAGAGGAAGAGGCCTAGAGGACTCCTAATTTCTTTCCTCATTTTATATGAATATTACAATTATCCATTGCTTTCCCACTTTTCTTAAGACACCCCTTTCTTCCTTCACTTCCCCAGTCTCTCTCTGCTGCAGCTACAAGCCTACACACCACCACCAAACCTCTGCATAGTCATCTTGTGACAATGTCACCTGTGCTTCAACTGTTGCCGCACAGTTCTTCCAAGATGGTAGATCTGTTCCCCAGTTCTTGAAGCCTTTTAAAGACACCATGGGGGAAGACCTCATGGAAAAAGAGCAGATTTTCCTCACCGCATTTCTCAGTTCTTCGGAAAGCCTG
Source organism: Baryphthengus martii (assembly GCA_013396935.1). Lineage (NCBI taxonomy): Eukaryota > Metazoa > Chordata > Aves > Coraciiformes > Momotidae > Baryphthengus > Baryphthengus martii. The sequence goes on along the minus strand of VWZK01018643.1, from coordinate 179,914 downwards.
TGAAAAATAATTCATGAAGCCGTACAACTTAAGCTGCAACTGAACATTTATACCTAAACCACAGAGAAGTATACAGGTACTGCCTATAAGTGGTACTAACAGTAGCATACAAATATCTTAGGTAATTAATGAGATGAGCAAGAATTATATAAACTGTGATTAACAACTGAATATTCTGTTACAGTATCTATAAACATATATATTTCCCTTATACTTTTTATATGTGAGAAGGGGAATATTCTGGTTTCTTCCTTTGATTCTTTCTTCTTTGTTCTTCCTTTCTTTCTTTCTAGAGACTTCTGAAACTAGCAAGATTTTATGACTGCACTTGAGCTCTGCACAGTACAATATCATAAATCAATTTCTGTGTTCTCTCCATCACTGATAGCAGGGGGTTTCATTGCATTTACAACTTGCTGCAGTGATGATTATGGTGAAAGGAAAGAAGGAAAGAAGAAAAATATTACCTCTGTGACTAGAGCAGGTCTAACAATGGATATCTCATCATTTATTTAAGGCATTTTGCAATACCTTTCAAAATATAATCTGATATATATCTTTGCAATTTTTCACTGAGATCTCAGAGTTTGAGAACTGTTGCAGAGTTAACAATCACTTCAGTTTCTGGAGAAGCTGTGAAAGGAATTCAGCCCAGCAAAATCATTCTGGCCAAATATGTCTGACACCTGTGAGTGAAAAAGCAAGCAAACGTGATAGTGACAGAATTCACGGCAGGAAGCAACAGTAACAGTGACTCTGGCTCAGGCCAGAGGTGTTTTACTGTAATTGCTGCTAGATGATCTAACATACACTCTTTTTCTATAATACAGCCTTGGGTAAAACCTGGTTACGAGCTGCCTGGCTTTAACACCTGAATGCCAAAAAGTGCAATTTTAGAAGTGACATTGCTGATCTATTTGCAGAACACATCACCTGCCACTTGCAACATTGCTTGGGAGGGGGATCCATTAGGAAAAGAAGCTTCAGAACAGACATAAGGAGCTTTTATTCCTGCTCACTGGCCTCTTTTCATCTTCTCTTCTTATGTTTCAGCAGGTATTTTTCCCACTTCTAGGCTTTACACTATGACAGTGGTGCTGAATGCTGATGAGGCTCTGCTTAACACAACTCTGGGCAATGCAGCACTCCTGAGAGCAGCCTAAGCTTTCTATACTCTGAGAGTATCCACCACAGCTTTTAAAGCACCTCCAATTAGCGAGCATCTAGACATAAAAGATAATGGAAGATACTTAATAAACCCTTTAAAAGAGACCTGATGAAGGTAAGAAGGCAAAAATACTAACACAGCAAGATCATTCATGTATTTCAGGCATATGTACAGCCTGAAAGCTACATCTAAGGCTAATGTTCATCTTCAATTACAAAATTTGTTTCAATATCTGTGATATTACTGTTCTTCTCTCTGAACAATTGTGCTGCACGTATCCTATGGTTAGCTGTAGCCTGTACAGTAAGTCTGTATATTTTACATTCAAGAATTCAAATTGAATTACCCACTTAACTAGCAGTCCCAAAGCAAATTGTGTTCCAGTGCTGTATAGCTCTAAAAACAATTATAGCACCATGCAGAACCTGACATGCACAAGTGATATTTCAATTATAGATGGGCAGAGCCTGCTGAAGTAAAAATCAAACTGCCTGAAAAGTCATTTATTAAATATAGATCATATTGGCAGGAACACCATTTTGGAATTTCTTTCTTTCTTTCTCTTTCTTTCTTAAACATTTATAAATATTGATTACTGCAGACAGTACACTTTCAAAATGCAGAATTGATTCTTTACACTATAAACAATAAGGAACCAAAATGCAAATCACCTCTGAAATCTTTCAAATTGAAATGCTCCAAAACATCCAAATATTTTCACAAAGATATACAAATACAGAGCTAAATTTTGAAGCTCAAATTCAGGCATCTTGAGAAAGAAACACACCTCTTCATAAGTAAACAGGATTTAGGGAGAATTGTTATCAATCCATTAAAGAAATAAAGTTTAGCCTATATAAAACAAAATGAACACAGATAGAAGGTGACATACACTGTATTATGTGCATCTCTTTCTAAATTATATTCGGAAACAAATGAAGACTGAAAACAGGGCTAAATTGTGTTTCCAAATAAACTTGAACTATAAATTTTCATCTTGAGTCAGATCCACACTTCCCCAAAATCAAAATGGAAAAAATCCTTCCCCAGTGGTATGTATAGGTACAGTTTTCAAGAAGGATCAGAATTTTGGATTTTTCACCTCCAGTGGCCTCCATGTAGCTGTAGACCTATACGAAGATCCCCCCTAGATGATGCTCTTACAGCAGGTGAGTCTTCTCTTGATTGAATAGTTCAAAGCCACATACTTCTTGCAGAGTCTGTGATCAATTTTAATTCCTATCTGCTTTAGTATGAAGTAATGCAGACAAGAAATAACAGTGTTCAGCCTTCTGTGCCTCAGCCACACTTGTCCTTCCTGACAATCAGAACAGGATTCAGAAAAATTGTTAAAACTAATCTGGGATTACAAAACTAATTTCAATTGGATTAAAGGAAGATTTAGAAATTAGGTCTCAAGGGAAATTTATTTCTTCAGCCCTCATTGTGTGAAGACTTGTACATATGCTCATCTTTACTTGTGCAAATAAACCAACTGTAGTCAACAGAATAATCCACATACACCACGATTGTCAGGACAGAAACCTCTGTAAAATAGTGCCAAACAATTCACTTGTTACATAGTTATTACCGCAGGGAAAAAGACATTCTATTCAACTGAATAGATTATTTATGAAATATGAGATGATGGATAGCTGAGTATTCTGCCTGAATCTATTCTATGGAATAAATCTCACCTGACTTCTTAATGTGGTGACAGTTATGAATCTCATTATTTTAAGTTCTGACTGCTGGACACTAGTTTTATTGCAATGACTGCCATAAGAAATATTTTTTTTCCTAAAAGAAAACAGGAGTGCTAAAATCAGAAACCCCTACCTCGAGTCAAGTTTACAGCAGTCTTATCTGTTCTTGGTAGAGATGCTTTCAATAGCTACTGTGGGTTTAGAGCACCTCTTTGTGGTCTATTAGTGAGATGTTTCTTTTGAAAAAATACCATAGGAAAATGTATTTCTTACATAATTGCAGAATTGCAGATAGCAACAAAAAAAAAAAAAAAAAAAAGGAAAATTGCTAGAAAAAAATGTCAGTATTAACTGTTAGGTAATTGATGGATGAGTCGTAATACCCAGAAAGAAGGGACAGCTCTACCATCCTTTCTGTGTTCTTTTCCTGTAGATTTTGTTGGCACTCTGTAGAGTATATCCCAGCACATGAAAATTGATGTAAAATATGTGTTTAATATATATTGTAAGTATACAATAATCGCATTTTCATTTTAGAAATAATAATAGAGGATATCATTGGTTTAAGAATACTTGCTACAACTATCTCAAAAGCTATGACGAGTTACATCTGCTCTGATCAGGATAGAGAAGTTTATCTAAATATTATTGCATTAAAATTTTCCTAAATGCAGTGAAATATATGGTTAAATAAAGCTATACTTACTTTAAGTTCATTTCTATCATTGACTCAGTTATTCACTGGCTGAATTGTCTACATCCTCTTAACTCAAAGAGAAAGGCAAAGGCAAGTAAGGACAATGCTGGAAAGAGAGAACACACTCCTTGCTTTTTCTCAGGGATCACGAATTTTCCAGGGCTTCTCAATTGACTCTAGGTCAGCTTCAAGGCAGAGTAATTCTAGGATTTAGAGGGAAGATGTTTAGGTAGAACTGTCTGTTTGGAGAGTACCTCAAGGAGTTATATTTTGTTATGCTATATAAAAGCAGTAGTTCTTTGTGAATCAGTGACATACATAAAAAGTGTTTTGTTAGGGAAATTAGCACGGGATAAAGTTCAAGTGATCTTGCATGACTGATAGATTAGGATTGTGGTTGTTGAAGGGAGGGATTTCCTAAACTGAATCACTTTCAAATGCTTCCTTCGAAATAAATGATAGATTATTTTAGGAAAATAGAAACCTATTTTAAAGTACTAGTGTTTTATCTGGAAACCAGACTAATTCAGGTAATAGGAAGAAAAAATAAGCTAGAGTTTAATCCCAGTGTATAAGACATCACAGCTATAGACAAACTGTAGGATCAGTGTAAAAAATCTCCCTATTATGGCATTCAGAGAATTGTCACTGGCCATTTCACTTGAAGGGAGGATCAGTCTGTTTACAGTTAGACATTCATCAAGTACGGGTTTTGCCATAAAAATAGTAGCTAGCGTAAAAACCACTAAAAACTGGGTTTTGGACACAGGAGCCCTCTGTCCTTGCCCTGGTAGTACCCAGGGGAGGACTTTCTTCTTCATATATGCTAGAGAATAAATTAGTCCTCAGAAATAGGACTTTTTATGTGTCATGAAACATTCCCACTGGAAATTCATGTACATTTTAATATAAATGAGCATTTATAATTTCTAAAACTTAAAACCCCCATAATTGTTCCCTAACCAGCATTTATATAAAATGCCTTTGTTAGTCTGTCAAGTCAATATTGAGAATTTTTTTTCCCATTATTGCGGAGGCCACTCTTGCAAGGATTATAACATATGACAAATATGAAAAGATAAGAGATTTTGGTATTTACTCTAAAGCTTAAGTCAGCTTTCCTGCTCTTTGAAGCATAAGCCTTTTTTTGAATTGTATCCAAATAGCCAGGCATCTTATGTGAAAAAATGTCTTACTATGCAAAGGTCTGTTAGATGACCATGGAATTCAAAGGGTATTCTGTCCATAGGGAACTTTCAGAAAGAAAAGGAGTCTTACTTCAGCTTAGTGTGGTTGTTTAAAATTGGTCTGTAAGCCTTTTGTTAGTTTTACTGAAAGTCATTTCATTTAGTAACAATGCTGTGGTCATATTTCATATTTTTAGCTGGACTAGCAAACTGAAGCTGCTGAAAGCTAATCTTCTACAGTGAGACTAGATCCTGAACTTTGTGTCACGCAGATCAGATCATTTTCTGGTTTCCTTGCCGGTGTATGTAACTTTAAGAAGCAGAGAAGTTAATCAGTTATGTTCACTATGCAAAGGACCACGGTTTTCTGTGTTATATTAAATCCTCCAGCAGTGTAGAATATGGATGCTAAATGCAACCATTACTAAACATATCTTTCGAATATTGGATGCAGTCTTTACTGTAGATGTATTTGAATGTTGCATAATAACATTCAATAACAGATTTCAAATGTGTTAGAAAGAGGAGAAAGTAATCATAACAAATTGGTTCCCTGATTTGTTTCTATTCTTTTTCCATCCAGGAATTACATGTGATTTGACTGCAATTTTCTAGAATTTATCATTATCTGTGGAATAGAATTTTCGAATTATTCCTGATCTGTAACTCATTCACGAGCAATTAGTTGGAAGAATTATACATTTAAATTCCTTGGTTAAGGATGTGTCTGCTCCCTACGTGGATGAGCACAACTGCTAAAATCAAAGTAGCACCAAGAGAATCCCAAACAAGCCCCAGGCCATTTGTACAGCGAGACATACAGCAGAAGAGGTACATTTAATTCTGCAGTGTCTACGGATGCGTACAAGCGTGCTTTGAAAGTCTGTAAGCTTTTTGCAATACTTCCATAGAACTTCCTGTTTCAATGTAAAAAAAAACAAACAAGCAAACAAATAAAAAAAGAACAGAAAGACATGCAAGTGCATGTAAAAGAAAATGTTCTGAAGAATAAAATGACTATTTCTTCTCAGTATTTTTCCAGGCTGACTTAGTCTAAAATATTCAGTATCTGCTGCCGCATAAAACTAAAGTCGATAAACTTGAGGATTGCTCTGTCAGCAGGGGTCTTTTCAGATTTATTCAAAATGAAACAAGAAACCACGTAACATGGAAAAACATAAAAAAATGTTTATTCCATGTCTTCATCAGTGAATAACTGTTCTCTAGAGTACCTGGAATAAAGATTGGTGACACCACTAACTTTCTCTATGACACGCCAGAAAAAAAAAAAAAAAAATCTGTATTATTTTAGGAGTGGTATATGTGAACCCCTGATCTGTTCTGCTTTACCTTGACATCTTTGAAGGCAACATTAAGTGTAATGGGACTGCACATTGTTATGCTGACAATCCTTTCAGAAAAGGTGAGACATGATAGGAGAAACAGAGGTACCCAGTGTCAACAGAGTTAGGGCAACAATGTCTTATACATTAACATAGAGTCAGGAGAAGTTCTCTGGTGGTAATCATCCAAGGTAGACTACTTGGACTCTTATGAGTAGTAATATAAAAGTCTAAGGAGAAGTAAAAGCACTAGCTCCCATCACAGGCAGAAGTTTCTGTGAACTCTGTAACCTTGGATCAGTAATCAGGAGACTGTATGCATTCTGCCTGAGCTAAACAAGTCCTTAAAACGAGAGCAAAACAATCATTCTCCAAAATTGTGGCCAAATTCCAAATGCCATTGCAATGATTTTAGTATTGAGTCTAGAGAGAATTTGTCTCTGAGGAAGTTAAGTTTTCAAGCTTTATTCACTCTGGTTTGTATAGTGCCTTCAGCAGTCTGTAGATTTGCAATTAATGTGAACAGATAGGCAGAGAAACATTTAATTTTTTTAAAAAATACAGCTGCATAGGATTCTAGCTTGAGGCAATTTCTGGCACCTTTACTCGCTCCCATTGGGTAATACTAGTCAATTTTTAAAAATACAGAAGCATTTCCTTCTTTTTCTTTACCATTTGTGCTATTGAGAATCACATTCCCATCTAAAACGCATGCTACGTAGCCAATTTATCATCATTGTGATGCTGTATTTACATTTTGATTGTTCTAACACAGGTTATGAGCAAATTACTCATATGACCTTTCCATTGTGTCTGTTAACACTCTTTGCTAATTACAAATTCATTGTCAAGACTTTTATGACAACATTGTTCAACATGGAAAGTTAAAGTTATTTATGGTTCAGCTGATGATTTTGAATGTAACATTTGGTAGGAGCAGAGTCACGGGGATGTGATTGCTAACCTGGCTTTTAAGAAGTGATTGGTGCTGATGTCTACTGGAAAATGATGCTAAATACTGAGGCAGCAGTTAGGATGTGTTGTTTGGATTGCTATTTACTGGTAAGATAAATATGGAAGATAATCGGAACATTTTCCATAATTAATTAAATTTGTCTCGGCTAGACATAGCTTGGCATTCAGATGTTCTTACAACTTTCTTTCATGTTTATTCTCTGATACTTCTGGTTAGCTCTCAACCAAGAAAAGTTACCTTCTATGCATGAAGGATAAAATGAGCCAAAAGAAAGAACAGTAACACGACAATAACAAATCTCAGGTGGTCTAAGAAACCGCAACTGTCTCTGTAAACAATGCCTCCCACACAAAGAGGGACTTCAAGATATGTTATTTTGCAGCCTGTTTTTTTTTTTTTTTTTCAGACACTTGTTGTGTATTTGATCATTTGTACCAAAGCCGTTAATACAAACATCTCCTCAGAGGACAATCTAGTCCTTCCATGTTAACAGCTTTCCATAGGCAAAGCTGTGACAACGTTCTTGTTATTCTACAGAACTGTTGGCTATTCCCAGTGAGAGCCAGCACCTTCTTTGGCTCTCACCATTCTGATTCATGATATTTCACAATGTAAGACAGTTCATATTTTTGGAGGTTTTGTAGCGCCTGTGGAGATCCGCACAGTTGGATAAAACAACAATTGCCTTTATAAGGGAAAGCTTAAAACAATTGTGACCCGTTTCTACAATGTGAAAAGCAGATACGCAGTACACGACATCTCCTGAGAAGTGGCATAGGTAAGAGAATTATATCAAATACACAGTTATTTGTTTATATATTCCCAAAACATATGAAGAAGTAAGAAATTTCTCAACCACTGCCACGGTAGTTCTTAAAACTTCTAAGGAAAAAAATCTCTTTACTTCTTTAATTTCTTTTTGAATACTGTTAAACTTTATGTAACATTTATAGCTCAGTAGGTACATTTTTGTCCATTTGAAATCAATTTCGGTTTGATAGGTCCAAATATTTTATGTCAGGAAAGCAATATTGAGGTATAATCCTCTGTTTATTTGAAGGAACATGCTCTACATTTATAACCTCAAATGGGTGTTTTAAAGCCCTGTCTAATGGAATGATTGGTAATGATACATTTTTGCCACTGTGTAATTGCATTCTGAGAAAAATGCTGGTTTTTCCAATACAGGATTTTCCTATATAGCCTGAGAACTTTGATTTTCACTTTAGACAAGTCTCAGTTTTTGGTGTGCATGTGCCTATCTGCTGCCTGTCTGTGGAGGGATTTTTTTGGATATTCTCAAACTACTTAGGGTGCCATATGTTGCTTTGTCTGCATATTATTTTAGTTTCAGTAGAAGAAGGAATTGCAAGTATATTTCTACATCTAAATATCTTAAAGGTATAGTTTAATTTTGCAACTCAAGGAAAACAAATGAGTTAAAAATCAACCTTGTTCATTTTTGTAGGCATCTCATAGAAACCACGGCTAATGCCTAAGTAGTAATTTTAATTAGTAGAAAATTGTTGAGAGGGATTGTACAGGTATGTGTACGCTGAAAGATTGCTTTATAAAAACTGTACTCAACTTCAGGGAAGAATAAAAGTCCTTTATATTTCAAATGTGAATGTATTGCAACTGCATAGTCATTTTCTTTTGAATGCTCCTATTTTCAGGCTTTTTTGAGGAAAGGAAAAGTAATTATAATCAGATAATCAGATTTCAAATATTTTTTCTTATATTTCTTGTAATGGTGTCTAATGAGTTATTACATGTTTATGTTGATATGCAGCATGCTTTGGGACACCCTTGCTATGCACCATACAGTTGTTTTGAATGGCCTCTCATGTGCGTAGCTTTTCTCCCATGGCTAAGATCTTTGACTCTTTGGGGTTATCTAGTCATTTTGCAGACACAAGGCCAGCTAACCGAGCAGTCTTTAACGTCTTCGGTTAATTTTAGTTGTATCAATCTCTGCATATTTATTTATTGAAGCCCTAATAGGAAAATATTAATTCTTTGTATTATTTAGCCAATATCAAGCCGTCAGCTAAACCAGAACCCTTTCTGTGAGTGCACAAATCCTTATGCCTCATCCTTCCCCTCTCCATGCCTTTGCAATGCCCCTTAAGGTCACGATGCTCTCCACTTAACATCCCCTGCTGTATTTACTCTGGTTCAGACAGCCTCTCCACTGCACTTCTTCTCGTTCTTTGAGCAGCAAGAGAGCTGCAGCCGTAATCAGTGTGGGGTTTTTGTCTGGTTACCGGCTGCAGCCTTGTTTATCACTTGGTTTTCTCTGCCTCTCCCCCCGCACCCGTCACTTGTCCCCAAACCCCTCCCTTGCACACTTGCACTCATTCCTGACAGAGTTTTGTCCTTATAAAAGGCACGTTTCCATAAGATTAATTGCAAGGTTAAAACTGAAGTAAAAACAAATCCCTTATTCTAGTAAATGCAATTCTTGCAGCTTCCATGGAACTCGCGTCCCGCAGGCACTAGATGGCAGCAGGGATCAGCGCTGCATTGCATCAGGAGCAGAGCGGGTCAGCGACAAAACCGCAGAGAGGCTTTCAGTGAAGGTTTTCATTGAGAAGCAAAAAAATCTTCATTATGATTTAACTCCTTCTCCACTAAAGTTAGCTGCAAAAGTCTCATTGTCTTTATAGAGAAAACTTAAGCCCCGACTCTGAATATCAAGCCTGCTCCCCCACTAGACAATCACATCTCTAATCTTTTTCCACCTAAGAGCAGACAGGTACTCACTTTCTTCCATGAGTGTTCACGAAAGGTTGTTCCATATTGTCTCTTGTATGCAGTGAACTTGTATCTGAAAAATACACTCAAATGCCTTTTTCTTGTTGCCCAGGGAAGCTGTGGATGCCCCCTACCTGGAAGTGTTCAAGGCCAGGTTAGATGAGGCCTTGAGCACCCTGATCTAGTGGGAGGCGTCCCCGCCCATGGCAGAGGGATTGGAACCAGATGATCTTTAAGGTCCCGTCCAACTCAAACCATTCTATGACTCTATCTGAATGAAAATTAATGTCACAATGAACCAAGTGCTGCAAGAACAGGTCACAGCAAGATGGAAAGATAACTGGAGCAATACATAGAATTGGAATGATCTGAGGATGAGCCTCTGGTCAGAGGTTTGTTGCTCTCTGATTTTGCAGTGGGTAACAGCTCTCTGCAATGTTAAATGCAAGACAACTACAGTTTTAGTTCTTGAAAATGCTTAATTTTAGTTTCCTAATGGGGTAATTCCTTTCTTCCTGATAAATTCCAAAACTTTAGCCAGCTATTGATAAAAGAGCTCATATCTTAAATTCAAATAACTTAGCTTCCAAAAAAAGTGAGCCCACTGTACTTAGCAGAAACTTTGCAATTGAATTGAAGTAATCAGCTGATAAAATAAAACTCATTAAAAAATGTGGTTGATAAAAATCAGCACGTCTTACAGATTTAACTGCAGTCAAGCAAGTATACTTTAAACACAATGTAAAGCAAAAGTTCCTGTCCTTTAACTACTTAAATATCATTGTAAATAGAGACCTATTCATTAATACAGTGAAACGAAATCTTTTATTTTTCAGGAAGCGTTTTATTACTGACAGTTTCTGATAGTTTGCTTTACTGCTATAACACGCATGAACTATTTCAGCCTCGGCTGATTACCAGTTTCAATTCCAAAATATATTTGTTTCATGTAAAACATACTTTAAATGTAGCTAAGTACTAAAATGTTATGGCAGGTATAGGAATGAAAGCCAGCAAAATACGATGTAAGGTATTTGATTTTTCTTCTTTAAATTACACCATCTCTTTAGAAGAGGAATCAGTAGTGCAAAGTCAAGTGGCTCTGAGAAAAAATATTGAAAGAATTTTATATTTTTTTAGTAAATAAGAACCGCATGTGTGTATATTTATTGAGAGAGAATAAGATCATTTCAATGAAATGACGGAGCTTAGTAGGCAGGATTAGGATTTGGACAGATGAATGTGAGTTTCAAATGGATATACATTCTGAAGGAGTTAAAAACCTGATCAATCTGAGAAATAACTTCTGGAATTTGCTTTTTAAAGGAATGCTAGAGTAGTGCATAGGTGCAAACACTCTAAGAAATAAGGCAGGACTGTGGCAACTGCTGGAAACTACTGCTGAGCTGAAATAATTGCAGGGAAAATGTTGCTATTACATTGGAATTTAAAAAAGCTCATGAGTTTCCAAGGCTTCTCAAGAGTAAACAGCTTTACAAGGCTTTGCAAAGTAACATGTAGAACAAAAGATTATAAGAGGGATAGAAAAAATTACAAAGTCTGTGATAAACCCCCACTCTGCTAGTCCTGAGTGTACTCCCTGTGAGCCAGGTCCTTTTGGAGACACGAGGACTAAGGGAGTGCAATACTGATGGGAGTGCAGATGGACACTCTTCCCAAGCAACCTCCAGATCAGACCAACTTTGTGAATGCTCACAATTCATACCAAAGCCAAAATTTGGTAAATTAGCATTATTTTTTAGTGGCTCTATTCTTTCTCAGTCAAAATATGCAGTGATCTTACGTGAACTTGAGATCTGGATTATGGAGCTGTAGAAGTTTTGTTAGTAATTTTATCTACAGCATAAGTGAAAAAAAATATCTACAGAAATTCTACAGTATCTGAAGGTGGCTAAAGTAAAATGTTGAGTCATTCCTTAATCCTGGAGGGAGAAATGTGTGCAAGAGAGATGTTTTTGAAAGCTGGAAAATAATTAGTTCCTCAAGTGAAAAATACACAAGCTGTTGTGTATGAAAAAACTTCATCTTTTGTCTTCATTAAATTTATGCTACATCAAACCATGCTTTTAAGCTAAATTAATTCAAAATTTCATAATATTCTAGCACCTAGCATTCATAGACCTATTATCCTGCATACCAGAATGCTCTCAAAAATACTTGGGTACCTTTACAAAATCAGCATCAGAAACGTCTGAAGATTAAATGATAGAGAAACAAGTATTTCAACAACAGAGATTTCAAGGAGAGTAGAAGCATCAGGTAATCACTTTACTTTCTCTGATGCCCAGTGATGTACATTCTGTCAGCAGTATTGGACAGCAGCAGCATGCTTTCTTATACAGAACAATCCAGGTCTGTCATGGGAACTTTCTGAGACACGGTCAATCTTCTGCCCGTATTTTCCCTCTCTCCAAGCATACTATAATCCTTTGGTATCTGTATCCAATTTATGAGGAGGAGACAGCCTTTCTGTCAGCGCCCCTGTAGTGAGATAAAATAAATGAGCTCTGCTGCTCCAGACACCCTTTTTACTAGGACCATTATTTAACAGCGTATAGCAGATAAAATGTGAAGACAAGAACAGGGTCAAACCAAAGGTTCTTCTTGTTGTGCATCTTTTTTTCAGTAGTGTCCTGTAACAGATGCTTAGGAAGAAAACATATAGGAAACCAGGAATGTATAAATCTTCCTTCTCTCTGGTATATACTCCAGGTTTTGAGTATCTCCAGAGAAGGAGACTCTACAACTTCTCTGGACAGCCTGTTCCACTGTGCTGTCACCCGCAAAGTAAAGAAATTTTTCCTCATATTCAGATGGAACCTCCTATGTTCCAGTTTGTGCTTATTACCCCTTTTCCTGTCACTGGGCACCACTAAACAGAGTCTGTCCTCATCTTCTTGACACTCACCCTTTAGATATTGATAAGCATTGATCAGATCCCCTCTCAGTCTTCTCCAGGATAAAACCCAGGTCTCCCAGTCTTTCCTTATAAGAGAGATGCTCCTGTCTTCTAATCACCTTTGTAGCCCTCAAAGGGGGCTAGCAACGATGTTTCTATTTTAATATTTCTAATACGTGAAAAATCCATGTATTCTGTTCAGCAGGATGACTTCTACTTCTTGTAAAGCAAGAGATAAGTGTAATAACTTCTTTTGTTTACTTTCTGTATCTTAAGACAAACCAGTGTAATCCATTGGACTGCAGAAGGCCATGTCTTCATTACAGGAAGAAATGACAAACAGTCTGCATATGCTACAAAATATACTCATTTATTGCAAATAGTATAACCTACATAATAGCGTGTCTCGTAGCAGTAGGGTAGGAGGTAATTCATATCCCCATCCCTGACATTGGCTGGATTGTCAATGTAATTTTCCCAGCTGGAAACCATTCCATTGAGAAGTGATTGGTTCAATTGCTCGGAATCCTAGCACAGAAAATACTACAGCAGCATTTTGTTGGATGCCCTTCAAGATGCCTACCAAGAGGGGGAAATGCGCCATATTTCAAGAGTGTTAGGTAAACAGGAATATCTTTCCATAAAATTTTCTAATTCACCATTTTTGTAAACGAAACTTTTAGCATTCTTTCTTACTTGTACATCCCATTTATTTTTATGATTCAGGGCTTTATTTATTTATTTATTTTTAAAATAACTCAGTAGCTCTGCCAAAAAACAAAATGCCAGGGAATATAATAGATTTGTTTGGCTGCATTTACTGTTTGGGGAAAACAGAATTACAGGCAAGAGACCAGAAAGCAACAATTTTGGGTAGACTGTAGTGGCTGATAACAGCTTTGAGATACTGAATAATCATAATGCATAATCATATGGGTAGCTGTCAGAATACAAACAAAGTAAGTACCTTCAGATATACACAAATTATCCATCTATGTGAAGATTTTGGAGTAGTTCTGTAACATTGCTGTCATATAAGGTAACTCCAAACAATAGTAGTGTACTAGGAGAACTTGAAATAATTGGTTTACAGTTATAATTTTTAGTTATTCAGCACTGTATCTATTTCCTTTATATGTCTAGTATCTTCTGGAGTGAATTCCTATTCCATTCTTGGAAACAGTATTATGGCTTTTCCAAATCTTATTTTGGATGTAATTAATCTAAACCAAAAACAGTATGACATTATCTTCAGGCCCATATAGATATTCATGGGGGATGGGGTTTCACTGTTAATACTGTATGTAAAGTTTCTCTCAAAAGTTTAGAAGAAGGAGAGACATCAAAAATCATTGACATAGCTGTAGCTTTGGTTCAGATTAATTACTGCTGTTCTGGTTTCCCTGGGACAGAATCCTAGGCCAGCCATGGTCTTCAGGCTGTTGACAGTTTGGAGTCAGTCAGGGCAGCTGATGGGAGTTGGCTACAGGTGTATCCTATCCCATAATCGTCAAGCTTGTTATAAAGGGAGAAGTTTGCTAAAGACAGGAGCTCCTGCTTGGGGCTTCTTTTGTTTTTTCTCTTCCTTCTGCTTCTACCATCCCTGGAGGACTACTTTGGTGTTTATTATGCCTGCTGTACTTTGGTGTTTATTGTACCTGCTGTGCATTGACTGGGCTGAGTATAACTTTGTATACTTTATGGTGGCATTTTTTTGTTAGATCCATCTATCATTTCAGTGTGTGAGTATTCTCTTCTTACCCTGATCCCTCTTTTCTGCTGGGGAGGGGGGTCACTAGGTGATAGAACAACTGTTTAGCCCTGGATACAAGTTAAAGATAGACAACTGCACAGTTAACTAGATGCAGGAACATTTCTGAAAGCTTAGAAAATCTGAGATAGGCTAGCATTGTGTCTACAGCTAAGAAAATAGTTTGATTTTTTTAGAAGACAATGTAGTGGAAAAAAAAGAGAAATGAAACAATATGTTTCTTTAGAAAAGACTATGTGTGTTTTTGAGGTCTTTGTTTTACTTAGTTTCACTTGGTTCAATAATGAAACAGCACCACCATTGCAGACGTGACAAAATGAGTGAGTTTGCCTGGTGCAACCACTTTCATCTCTCTGCGTGGCAGATGTTTGAAAACATTTTATTCTTTGTGGAGACATTAAATGATGGTGATAAAAATGGGTTTCATCTCAGGTGTCAATGAAAAGTATAGACCTTGGCTGATAAACATTCCGCAAAAAGGATTTTTACTGGAAAATGCTGGAGTTCAAGATCATATTTTTTCTAGTTCTCGTCAATAGGAACCTCCTGTGTTGCGCAAATTTGTGCAGTGCCTCCACTTCTGTAAGAGAGGTTGTGGCTCCTAGGAGTCCTTTACAATAAAGGTTTGGTGACAAAGTATAGTCATACAACTACTATGGGCATCCAGAAACACTTTCCAAATATGCTAGGGATTGGCTAGTTTGGGCTCTAGAAATAGGAAATCCACAGTTTATTCTCATATTTAGATGAGGAGTCATACCTAAAAGTTACTTTTTAACGATTAAAATATGTAAAAACATGTCAAATGACGTGCTCGGGTTTGCTTACAGGGTTCTATGGGTTTAGGGTTTTTGTGGGGGGTTTGTTTACTTTTTGTGTAATTAGGACAAGTCCCACAATTGTTTAGCAGATTTATTCTTTGCCCACTAGAGGGAGTTTACAGGAGCCTTTTTTCAACGTGGGGTCATTGATGCAGGCAATGCCTGATAACGTTCTTCTGGATGTGGATTTTTCTCTGCCCAGGCAGCTGCAGAATTGAACTTTCAAAGTGTAGAAATAAATAAAGAGGTGAATAAAAGTAAAAAAAATAAATGGCTGTGCTTCCTAAGTGCTAGTCATTTCAAAACAAATGAAAAACCCAGGCCTATGCACATTTATAGACAGCAATTTTATTTACCTCAGTTAATAATGCGAAGTATCTGCCTAAATAATTTTTCTAGTATTGGGCTAGTGGGGGTGGGTGGGGGGAAGGCTGGAAGTCAACAACCAAAGGAGACTTGTGATGCTGTGGAAGTTTTTTCTATAAGCAGCAGCATGTGTATGTCATTGCCGATATGCGATTGGAATGCATGTTTCTGAAGGGGAAGTATATTTATGTGTGTACATATCAAATCACCCACGTTTTACTATAAACAAAGATGTTCTCTGACACACAATATGGTTGCAAACTGAAAATAAAATAGAAATCCTTATCACATTATTGCTCTATCATGTAATCCTTACCAGTCCTCTCTTGTAGTCTTAATTGGGCTATATTTTCTGCTCTTCTTATGAAATGTCTCCTTCAGTCCAATAGAATTTTACATGGATATGTCTCAGAGGAACTTTTCTCATTGTACAGTGTATAGATTTATCTGTATCTAATGTTAGTAATAGAATAATAAGAACAGCATTATAAATTCAGTATGTAGACTACAGAAATTAGAAAAGATGATGCTATAAAAGAAAGCTTCTGTCATAGGAAAGTTATTTATTTTGAAACAGAACTTACTTTTCATTCAAATTTAGTAAAGTATTGAGTTTGATTTATAATAGTTCAGAACTGCAAAACAAGTGGACAGAAACTGTGAACTGAAATATAAGGCTGTGTGCTTGGGGATTAATAACAAAAAACCTTACGCAACCTTGAAACTTTGTAGAAGCACTGTAAAGGAGAAAAAACTGTGCCAGCTGATCTCAGAATGTAATGTTGGTTTCATGTCAACAGTTTACAGCCAAAGGCAAATCTAATTTGCCAATCCTCTGTCATATTATTTACCAAAGAAGAGTAATGTATTGTATAAGGCTCCAGTGAAACTATATTTAGTATACAATGCATAATTCTAATTGTTGATATTTAGAATAGATCGATTGAACTTGAAACACAAAGAAGAGACCCCTGTAACAATCACAAAAATAATGACCTTGCTAGAGAAAAAGAGACTAAAAGCGGTCAGCTCACAAATTACTGAGTAGGGATGAATTGCTGTAAATACATGAAAAATAAAACATTCATATACTTAATTTCATCAATCTAACAGGGAACCATCAGCTGGATTACATTTTACATTGTGCTTTTTATTGAAATGTTCACTGCAATTCAACTGAGTTTTGCAAGGCTACATCCCAGAGAAATAGGGCCATTTATGCAATGCTATCAGTTAAGATTGGGCTCCTCCCAAAGTAAACTGTTAGTGTGATGTTTGCAGTTTACATTCTTTAATTGTAAAATATGAGATCCAGAACACTGTTCTTCAGTGTCTGAAATCCTTACTAATCTTATTACATCGGATGACTATCAGGCAGAGCACCGTAAGGTGTATTTCCAAATACCAATCCAACCACAAGCGAACTTCTCTTAAAAGGTGCTTACACTGTCCTAAATTACTATGTCCTTGTTGGAAGGAGCTGGCAATGAGATTCTTCTGCTTTGCTGATTTGAGACAGCAGTATATATTTAGTTTAACTCCTCTGAACCTTAGATTAAATACCTTTTCAGTAAATGGTATTTACACTATGTATTTTAATGCAATACCGCCTTTTTCATCAAAAGAAATTTGCTTCAGTGTTTTTGACAGAAATGCCTTAAACTTCAACTTTCATTCCACCTAACCAGTAGATTTTATAGTAAACAGAAAGTAAACATTCTAATTAATAAAATATTATTCCCATTCCCCTTTTCTCATTTCAGAGGAGACGGTTTGAAAAGATATTCTTTTCAAAAGAACTCCAAAGGGATAAATCTCACCTGTGGTTCCACCAGCTCCAGGCAGTCAGCAGCACAGCAAGATCTTTGCAAGGAAAGGACCGAAAATAACGTGACTGAAATGCATTCCTGATCGTACACACAAGAGGATACTCAAGCAGTAAGTTAGTGTTAGTTGGAGATAGATATATATATATAGAGAGAGAGAGATATATATAACGATTGTGGACAAACTATACAACACTTAATTGTCTTTCTCAGCTTTTTGTAATCCACCCACACCCATGTTGTTTGATATGTTGCACATACTTTCAGTAGCATTCACCATTAAAAGGTTGGAGGAACAAAGGCGGTTTTCCACAAGAGGGGGCTAATACTCTGTATTAGATTCTGAGAAGCAAATTTTCTTCATCAGAAGTCAGAAACAGGCTGACTAGATTCCATTTAAACTTTCTCATTTAATAACATTTTTCATTTAGCAGGTCCTTTTATGAGACACAAGAAAAATAGGAAAAGTCAGGGAAGTGACCAGTTTTTCGTCAGGTGAAAGCAGCAGGGCATGAGATTGAGAGTTTTCCAATGCAGCACATTAATAACTTTCTATCTTTTTTTTTTAATGAGGACCTTTGGGCCTATCCTCAAGTAATCATTAGATGTCTTTGAAATGGTGCCTAAAATCTGCTAATAAACCCTTACTTAACTCCTCTGAGCTTACACAGCTGTTGAGCACACAACAAGCGGTAAAAACTCCAGCAGCTACTGAAACGGGTTTTATTCGCTCAAAAAAATGAAGAAAATTAAAATTTTCATTCAGAACTTCTGATCTTAATTAACCAAATAGTAAAAAATCAAAATTTCCACAAAATACCCATTTTCTTTATAACGTTTCATCAATGTAAAAATTAATATAAAGTTTCATCAGTGTAAATATTAAAGCAAAACACTTGAACAGCTTTAGAGACAATTTGTCTAAAAAGTGACTGGAGACTTGTGCCCTCTTGGCTCTGACACAGAGTTAGGAATAGTTAGAGATGTGATAAATTCCTTCTTCTATGATTTTTTTAGTGCTTCTTTTATTACTATTCATGTTGTTTGTTCAATGGAGAGAAGGATTATGGGTTCTTCCTAATAAGTCAGGAGTATACTGGTGTGAAAGGCTTTTGATCTTGCTAACACTGGCATTTGTACCAGTTTGTACAGTTGGTCCATATCACCAATCAGTTTAAGGAAATGGGTTTACTGAGTCAATGTGGACGTTTAGAAAATTATGCTAAGAAGCATTATTTATTACCGAATGTTCTAGTTCTTGAAAAGTTATTCCATTTCCAATTTAATACATGTAGTTAATTCTCTTTTTCCCATAGACAGACAGATAGCTGGTCATCTGTAACTTAACCATCAGTCAACAGACTTTGCCTTCTAAGTATTATCACATGAGGGTACATCATATAGAAAATATTTTCTTTTTCTTAATGAAAAAGACACATAAAATATAAGTGTACAACCCTTAGAACTACAGTGTTCCAGTGCAGGGAATGATAAAAGGAAATTTCTGATGACTGTTGCTTAGAAAAAAGCTGAAATGCTTAGAAGGATGTACAAGAAAGCCTGGAGTTCAGGGAGGCCAAAGAAAATAAAGCAGAATGGAGTGACAGATTACTGCAACACATGTAATCAGCAGAAGCTGATGCCTTTGAAAGTAGTATGGAATTTTAGAATAGAATAAATAGTTTTTAAAAAGAAATTATAGTTGTTCTAAGTACACTCATGGTTTCAAGTTAAACAACTGCCTAA
The DNA here is from genome assembly GCA_013396935.1 of Baryphthengus martii. NCBI lineage: Eukaryota > Metazoa > Chordata > Aves > Coraciiformes > Momotidae > Baryphthengus > Baryphthengus martii. The sequence goes on along the minus strand of VWZK01018643.1, from coordinate 160,630 downwards.
CAGTTCTGGCTTGTACCAGCTACCTTGACACACCTTGGTAAATATTTGCCTTTCAAGTTACAACAGAGCTGCTTATTCTGTTTTAACTCGCACAGGTTATACCTTCACATGATTATTCACCCTCCACACAACACATTTACCATTATAAATTGTTCTAATAACATGCAAAATACTAGCATTAAACAAATAGTTTTAAGACTCCAAATTCATCCTCAAAATTTCGTAGTGCGCGTTTCCATTGCAGGGTTAAATATAGAAAGGCATGCTAGATAGCCATGACTCATTTTCTTTCAACACTTGGATAAAGACTCTGCTTTGGCCTTGAACTTCAAGTTTGGCTGAAAATTCTCCAATAGTTTTATTTTTAACAAAGTTATCATTTAAACTCCTTTTTAATATATATATTTAAAACAACTGTACATTAGAAGAAAATCAGATTGTCTGAATTTTTAAATGTCATCCTTTGTATATAAAATTTCAAGACCTGCCTAGTGTCAACCATTTAGGTAAAGATTTTAGTATACTAAACGTGGCTGCATTATTGTGAAGTCCTTCAGAATGTTTTTAACATGAAGCAGCCAGTTTTAAGGCTAGATCTGCTCTGCAGTTCTGTCCCGTGGGAGTCCATAATGGGACCAGTATTGTTTAATATAATCATCAATGATATAGACTCGACTCAGCTCAGGTGAGACCTCACCTGGACTACTGGGTCAAACTCTGGAGTCCTCATCACAAGCAAGACATGGGCCTGTATCATCTGTAGAACTGAAATTTATAGAATCTAGAGAAAGAAGGCAGAAACTCACTTGTGTAAGCAGTAACACGTCCAAAATGCTATAGAAACACAGCGATTTGATACACACCTGAATTTTTCATTAGTGTATGTGAACACTTGAATTAATAAAACTGTGTGAAGAAATTATATAAAAAATAAATAAATAGGAAATTAAGTACCTTTTTGGCAATTTCCAGACACGCTTCCATCTGCATCTAGAGAAGCAAGACTAGTAATTTATTTTTTTATTATTAATTTTAAATTAATTTAAGGAAAAACATTCCAGTAACATCTAGTAATACATTTCAGCAGATTTTTGTACGTTTTGAAAGACAACAATGTACATTTTAACAAGACATAAGTGCTGCTTCTTTCACACCCAGGAGACAGATACCTGAAGAAATCTGCTTGTGGTAGACGCAGGCAGATGACCAGAGTTATTTAGAAAATTCATTTAAAGGCAATTGCGACTCCTTTTAAAATGATACAAGGACATTCTTTGTCAACATCAACTGTGAGGAAATAAAGAGAAAAAAAAAAGAGAATTTTTTTCCTTCAATACTGAAAAAAAAAGAAATACTAGAGTAAGAAAAACAGTGTTAGCATTCCTCGCAAAGTTCTTTGGTGCTTATGTGTTACTTAAGGCTGAACCCCTCAAGGCAGTTGCTGCCTGTATGAATACATCAGCTTTCGTCTAAAACGTGTTTCTAGCTTCTGCAGCTGCCAAGATAAGCTACTATACATGACCTCTGTGAACCTGAAAGATTCCCAGGCAGGGAGCTAATTAAAATTCCATCCACTTCTACAGACTGTTTGCTTGTTTGTTTGTATCTGATTATTTTATACCTTTTCATGGTTTCTACACAGCTTTAGTCATGACTCTTGAATGCTTAAGATGAGCGGTACCAGAGCAATTCTGCTTTTCATGCTAAATCACTTCTTTGCACCACTGTTCAGCTCCTGCTGAGAGCCTTTTCCAGCTTCCAGAGTCATTTTTGGCAAAAAATGATGCCATCTACTTATGGCTGTAGTGAGGCATGAAGTACATCCATCCCTGCTGTGGTCCCTGAAATGTGACTTTGGGATAGAATGAACAATGATCTTATGCCCATTTCCTGATGCATAGTCTGACTGAAATGTTGTACTAGCATGTACACCAAGGTGGAGCTTTGTGTGTCACTCTGATGTTCCTAGAACTCATTCTTCCAATTTAACAACTTAACTTCTGATTTGAATCACTTGCTATTAGTGTGAGCCTGGCTGACAGTGAGGGTTCGCATAGATTTTTCTCCATGATAAATTTTTTTCTCATTTATTTTATAATAATCATTTTACAAGTCCTGACACAGGAACCTCTTAAACTACTGTCAAAGAGTGCTTCTACACTTTCTCTACAAGCTAAAGAAGCTGTTAATACAAACTTTAATATTTGACTTATCTGAAGCTAATTGGATTGCTTCTCTGTCCTCCAATTACAATCAGTGATGACTTGATGACTCTATGCAGTTACAGCTTGTTCATACAGTCCATCACTTATATCACTGATTGCAGAAGAGGCAATTTCCAGAACACAAATGATTTCTGTGTTGTATTAATAGTAGTCAGATAGATGGAAACGGGATCTTTTGTGTCGTAGTGCAATATTCGGAGCTGAAATATTTCAGGGGAACTTTATGTAGTATGAAATTATGAACTCAATCAGATACTACAATTTTGAGATCCTTAATTTGTCTTAAGAGATTTTTTTTCTTCCTCCAGCTGATGAGATTCATTGATTAAGGCTTATGATGAAAAGCAGATCAGCTAACAATCACAAATCTTGAAGAGCTTGAAACAAATGGAATGTTACTCATGGAAATCAGGTATGGAGAAACAGCCAAATCTTTGAAAAGTTAGTTAGATAAAAGTATTTCATTGAGTTAAAAGGTCAGCAGTCATTTTCACAAGAATGTAACTCTTACTTGCAAGAGGAAATACTTCAACCGTGTTCCCATACGCATTTTGGAGTAGCGCTCTGGTTAGTTTAAGCAGTCTGATTAACAGTTCTAATTTTTAAAGTTTGGAAAACGTACCAGTAATTCTCTATACTGTCTAACATCTCTTTTCTGGAAATAGCCAGTCACTGTTTCAGGTTACAAATTAAAACAAAAAGTGTACTGTAAAGAATGAGCCAATAACCAGAAGCCTGAATGGAGCTGGGGTTTTTTTGCTAGCAGATTCCTAATCTGGCACTGTGCTTCCTGTACGTTTTTTTATTCACTAGCACCTGCAGACTTTATTGGTTAAATATAACATAAACCAAACCATTATTAACGGTGATTAGTATTTGCACTATGAGCGCCAGCAATATTTCCATCCATCCACTTTTTCAGAATACAATCTGGCTAAATCTTGCCCTTTCAAATGAGCTGTTCTATTTGTTACTAGCAATTTGCAACAGGTACTGTTGTCCACAGAAAGGCAAATAACCAGGCTATGCCTCCAAGGAATTTCAATATAAAAATCTTCGTGATAGTCATTAAGAAAAATGTGTTTCTTAACATAAAGATTACATACAGAATTTAGGAAAAACAGCTAAAGAATGCACATATTGATGATTACAGGAAAATATAAGTGTGAGATACAAAAATCATCCCAAAGTAAAATCAAAGTATTTGAAAAAGAAAGCCAGTCTAATGGAATGACTATAAAAGTTATTTCAGAACTGAATTATAGGCTGTTATCTTTATTCCAAATTAAATACATAAATTTAAGCTTTCTTAATTAAATCATTTGAACTTCAAAACCATATGCTGGTAGGAATTTGCTTTCAAAGCCTTTTGGTGTTATTTTATTTTTGCTTAAAAAAAATTTCTAGCAAAGGTTTTACAAAACAGTGAGAAAAACTGCCAGGTAATTAATTATAGGTTGCTTGGTAACAGCAATTTGATTGGAAAGTATCTTTCAAAATACATGATGATAGTTGTCCTTGCAAAAGTAGAATTTCATGACAAAGCATTGTCTGTAAAAGCTATTGAAAACATGACTGAGGAGGAAGAAATGGTTTGACCCCGAATACTTTAGGATTCAGTTGTTTGTAAGGTGTTAAAAATAATTACAAATATTTTTAAAACAGGCCTACCAGCTTACTTAAACTGACAAAGGCATAATACAAATTTCAGCTGAAAAACAAAATAAGTTCTTGGAAGCTGCAGTGCAGAGTTCCAGTTATCTGTATAGTTTTGAATTAGAAGTTCGCTTCTGATGCAGTGCACTTCTTGAGCATAAGTGATGACTGTGTTTCTGCATGTGAGTAAATACATGAGATATCCGTGTTTCAGAAGGCTAAAGGTTAAAAAAAATTTCTTTCACGTTAGGAGTTATTTTTACTGTAATTAAATCTTATAAGTTATCAGAAACTTCTAGTCTATTTTTCAAGTCCTACAACAGAAATTACTTGAATTCTATACTTAGATGCGTTTCTTCATTATTTACAACATGCTAATATTCCATCTCAACTTTCTGTGAAAGTACAGAAATAAATAATCCATAGAGACCTTTTACTTAAGCGTCAACCCTTTGTGAAAATAGTCCAAAATTAATAGAGATGCAGGTCGTGTGAAAACAATGCCTTGAACCACTTTTGTCCACACAAATGATTTATTGAAAGAGAACATTACCTTTCTCATCAAGAGTTCTGGTAAAAAATTCAACAACTGATGTGAGGGATAAAGGCAGAGGCATTGCAGAAGAAAGCACATACACGCAGGGCCACTAAGGTGAGTAGGGGATCTAAGCAACTGTCGTATAAGGAGAGGCTGAAAGAACTGGGATTTTTTTTTTTTTAGCTTGCAGAGAGGACATCTCTGGGGAGGCACCTATCAATGTCTGTAAGCACCTGAAGGGACTGCGAAAAAATGATGCAGCCAGTGATACACAATGAAAGGACGAGAGGCAATGGGTATAAACTGAAATATGGGAAATTACATTTTTATTCTGTTTAAAGTACCGTGAGGGTGGTCAAACAGCGAAACAGGATGCCCAGAGCATTTGTAGAGTCTCCATCCTTGAAGACGTTCAAAACTCAGCTGGATATGGTCCTGGGCAGTCTACTATAGCTGACACTGATTGAGCCTGTTGGGTTGGACAACCTTCCTTCCAACCTCAACCATTCCTTGATTACATGTGGAAATTGCTGGGAATAAATCACTATCAGGTCTTTGTTAAAACAGTTTGCCTAGAACTTATTTCTTCTGTCCGGACTTAGAGACTGAAGAAATATAGTCCTATCTGTCCTCTAGCAATGATTGAAATGTGCGAGAAACTTCCTTGTATTATTCATAGAAAGGGGCCTTCTGAGCCTTAGCAAAGGTTGTGCGCTTGGACTCGCAGCTGAGAGAAATAAAATGTGCTTACTCGTAATTGATGCTTGTACCAGCTGGACAGAAAAACTTGGCAAGTCAACAAGATACCAAGCCTCTGATTGAGATAAACGAGGCTGTTCCCATTTCTAAATTTAACTGTTTAAGTGTCTTCAGAGTTGTCAGCTCATGTTCATGTTTTCAAGTCTAATTCACAATATAAGATGTGAAGTCAAAGCAGTACAGTCCAAGAGTGAAGCACATAGCTGAACGTTAAGTTTTACATCGGTGTTATAGTCTGTTTCACTCTTCAGCTGACAGTAGCAGCAATCACTGGAAACAGCCTGACATTTTTTTTTTGACTATCAGCACTCAATCAGGCTGTCTATGGTGCTGTCAAAACATTTGATATTCCCCCCACTAGAGTGCACAAGAGTTTCAAAAGTGGAAATCAGGAGTCTGAAGTGTTTTAGTGCAGAAAATTTACTTCCATTACTAGGAGGAAATTCAGTTTTAATTAAAGTCACTAAGTAATGAAGAACATGACTGTGCCGGTGATTAATTACCCTCACTGTTTTACAGATATTGCAAATTCTGAAAAGAAATTCTATCAAATTATAAATTATTTAACAGAACGGTGACTGCAGTGCTAAAATACGTCATACCAGCTAGCGGAAAGAAAAAATCATTTGGACAACTTGATTCTTATTATTAAGACAACATGAATTGCTGAGGGCAAATTATGCCGGTGTTCTGAATGGCAAAATTAGGCACTCCAAAGTGTACCTACACAACATTTGACTGGCAGAAAGAAATAGTAATATGTAGAATGTACTTTGAAATCCACCTACCTACTGCATTTTAGAGTATTGGTCTGCAATGTACGTGGAGTCTCATTTGCTCTGAAAAGCAGCCTCTAGCCATTTTGGGACTATGCTTATAGGCTTAACGTCTCAATGGCATGTGGTCCTGACCTTGAGGACAGCCTTAGTGAAGTCTCTAAGATGAGTTTAAGGCAAACACCCTAGCAAATGCTGACGCACTTTGAATGGAGCCCATAATAAACAAGGAGATAAAGTGATAATGATTGATTCTGCAGTATTGAGAGAGGATTTGGGATCCTTTCTGCCATCTTCTGCAATTCTTGCAGATTCCAAGTGTTCACCCTGTGTCAGTTACTTGCTGCTTTTGATTCGTATGCTTTACATTTGTTCTGTGCCTGAATACAACAATCACATTGGTAAGTTATGAAGCAGGTATTCCTTTTTATATGTAGTATTTGGACAGCATATTCTTATGTACAATTACTGGCATAGCTAAACTATGAAATACTGCTCCTTAGGATGGCTTTAATATTACCTCTCTTTTCCCATGTCATAATTATTCTCTTTGAAATGCTATTATTTTACCAGAGCCCTTTTAATTTAACAGATTCTCTCCTGTTCTGAAAAACTCTGCTCAGTTATTCTTTCCGCCTTCCACTATTCAGAAGTTGAAAAACATCTCCTGAGAAGGAATTTTCAAAGCCTTTACATCAAAAGAACAGACTTATCCATGCTGCTCTCTAAGATTGTTGATGAAGTAAGCACATTTTTTTTCTTCATTCCATGAATTTGTTTTCTAAGCAAACTTGCTCCACCAAACTAATAGGTACTTTTAAACCACAAAAAGCAAATAAACTCAGAGTTAAGTTTTGTTTCCTATATCAATGACATTATATAATAGCCTCCAAGGATATAATTAATATGATGTTAACTTGAATATTGTTTTCAAGTAGAAATCCAATGTTGTGGTTGAAGTACATGACTGAGATTCACATGATCATTGGTTCCACTCCTAGCTTTGGAATATTGGATTTATTATTTAAATCATCCAGCTTATGATTCAAATCATCCTCTGCGCTGGTTATCATAGGACTGATCTCAGGCATAAGAAAAGTGGGCAATTGGGTAGAGTAGCTCATAGAAAGTAAAATCACAAACTCCAGCAACCAGGAGTAAGACATAGATACCTGGTCAGGAGCACAGGTGCAGAGTGGGATTTGAATGCAGGCAGCAGAACATTGTCAGCTTCATATTAAGGTCAAGAAGATCTTCAGGCATTGTATCTTGGGCTCCTAAAATGCTTGTGGGGTTCTGCTTCTGACTGATTTTTTTCATACTACTGAGAACCTTTGCTCTAAGACTGAGGTTTAATAGCCTGGCTTCTGTCATATTAAAGAGTGAAACACTGGTACAGGTTGCCCAGAGAGGTGGTAGATGCCCCAACCCTGGAAACTTTCAAGGTCATATTGGATGGGGCTCTGAGCAACCTGATCTAGTTGAAGATGTCCATATTCACTACAGAGGGGTTGGACTAGAGGACCTTTAGAGATCTCTTCCAACCCAAAGCATCCCATGATTCTATGCAAAGAGGACTACTTACAACATGAGTGAGAAAATTAAGGCTCTTTGTCCATGAAAGGAACCCAGTCCATTTGCTCAGAACGTCTCTGGAGTTGGTACAGGTTTTTCTTCCCTTTTCAAATGTGCATAGCTCTGTCAATTCCTTCTTGCTTTTTTCTCATTAGTGCTATGTAACAAACAATTAAAGATTTATCTTCAGATAGGACCTATTTCTTTGGTTAAAGATACATGTGTTCTTTGATGCTTAGTTCATCTAAAGTTTTAAAATTTATTTACTTCCTAACAAGTTCCCCATAGTAAACCTTTTTCTTTTTTTTTTTTTACCACAAATCTCTGCCATCAGTGATGGTACATTCAGGATAATTAGTTTGTCTGTCATTTCTAACTGAGAAGATCCCAGGTTTTCTGCCAATGTGATTAGTGAAGGTTTTATAATGATTCTCAGATGGAACTTTCTACTAAGCTCCCTCTTCTGTACAATCTGATTTATTCTACTCTCTGCTGTGCCTTACACTGTTTCCACAGATTTCTGCTTTAATAAGCTCTGACTTCAGTTCAGTTCATTCTCCAACTACCTCTGTGGAATTTCTTATTATTTCTTTTCAAAGTTATTCTGAATTTCTACAAGGAGATTGGGTTTTAGTATTAGCTGTGTTTTTATACTTATTCTGTCCTTGTCAGATTTTTTAAGACTAACAGAGCTTGTGCTACTCTTTAAAAAAAAAATAAAATTACAACATAGAACAGCAAGATACTTTGCATTCATGGTTTCTTCTTTTCCATTTCAAAGCATTAATTTCTTCCACATTTTAAAGCATTAGTTCCATTTATGAAGGTCCTTCTTTTTCCCTTCCATTCTTTTTCCATTGATGCACTCCAAAAAGCCTGTCTGGTATATATAAAAAAAATAATTTTTATATCCTCCCGTTTTCGTATCCATGTCTTCTTACATTTCAAAGTTCTTTTCCCCATTTCTAGAGAAATCTATCAGCCTGCCAGTGTGACTTATCTAAATTGAATACACAACGCCTGTGCTTAAGAACTAATTAAGTAGCCCAGAATTCTTCATTCCATTGAGGGTTCCTGCTTTCCTTAGGTGTATCTGAGCACACAACTTCCTAAGGCAATTTCTGGAAGGAAGAAAAGAAGTTAATGAGCTCTTTTCCCAAATGATTTTCTCCTGTTTTCTCTCTCAGTACTGCTCGGACCATTAAAATTTATAGAAACATGCACAAATCTAATGTACTGCTTATTTATTCCAGTGTACTGAATACTTATCCATACCACTAAGGTACACAGTGAAATGAAAAACTCAAAATGAATATAGCCAAAGTCAGTCCAATGGAAAAAATTTCTAATAGAAGCAAGCATATAATTGTCTTCTATCATTAATGGTTTTATTCAATGCTAGCTCAATTAATTTTCTGGGCACTGAAAAAGTGTCTATTGAATGCCCATTGCTAGAGTGTTACATTTGCACAAAAGAATTCTGCTTTGATAAGATCATAGGAAAAAAAATATAAGAAAAAAGAAGTTGAGAAAACTTATTTCTTATAAAATGGCTTGTGAAATGAAAATTTCATAACTGGACCCTTGTGGAGTACGCTGTATTCAAGGAGTCAGTGATCTTGAGCAAACCACTCCTGAGAAACCCGTCAGCATGAGCAGCTGCTGCAAGGAAGGCTGCTGGCACACCCCATGCCAGCCTGTGCTATATACTTGTACCTGTTATGGCAGAGATGGCATTCCAGACTGTCAGGAAAAGAGATATGATTTTGTTTGTTAAATAAAATAAAAGATACCACAGTATAGGAGGGAGGAAGATGGAGGGGATGGAATAGGATCCCGTCCTCTCCATGGGTGGGGGTCTATACAGTGTGCCATGGAAAAATCATCTGGGGTCTGTCTGATGCTGCAGTATTTCCAGCATGTAAAATTTACTTGCTATTTATATTCCTCTTTTTATTCTTTCTTATTAAAATGAGGATTTTGTCATACCATTTATTTTGTCAGGCTCTTCTTGTTGATATCTGGTAAGAGGCCCACACCATCTCTCTCTCTCACTCACCTCCAGTGCAGAATATTGATGCAGAGAGTCAAGATGCCAAGGTATGTTCTTTTTGCACTGTTCTGATGAGTTTTAAATTAATTCTGTCAACTCTTTGGGGTTTTGCTACTGCATTCAATTATAATAACTACATAGGGACTGTTACTGTTGCCATGAGGAAGAACAAAGGAGAGATCCAAAAATATATTAGTGGGCACTTAATAAAAATCATTTACATTTGAAGCTCATGAAAGGAAATAAGTGGTGGGTGACCACAGGAACAGTTACATGTATAGCTATGTCTCATTAAAAATATACTAGGATCTGGAAAAATATCTACTGATTTTCTCTTACCTTTGTACAAAACACTACTGGACTCCAACCTGACCAGATGAAGAATGGCTAGGTCAAGGTAGATAAAATGTCCCATGGAGAAAAATGATTTACATTTGATGTTTTCTTGCCCTAAAGAAAAAAAAAAAAAAGAAAAAAAAAGTTACACAACCATGAAGAATAAGATCAAAGATTGATGCTCTGAGAAAACTTTACGGAGATACTTAGGAAACAAAGAGGAAAAAAGATCTTATCTTTATGGATATTGTCACCAGGTTTAATTGGAAATATATCACCTGCATTCATACTTTGAACAGAGATTGACACAAGTGATAGTAAGAAATCTGGAAAAGGAGAGGAAGAACTATTTCTATAAACCATATTGGTTTTAAGAAAATGAAAACAGACAGATCTAGTAAGGAACAAATAATTGGTATATAAACAATCTAAGTGAGTAACACTGTTGAGAAAAGTGATAAGGCAGAAAACACACTGAGTGAATCAGTGCTCTGTCAGGTTAGAACGTCAGATAAAGCCCAGGGAAATAGCTGGAAGGTTTGTATGTTCATTGGTAGCACAATGAAAGTAACAGGTGCACTGCTGAAGATGTGAAACCAGAAAAAAGTCAACAAAATCCACAGTGGAATAGAAATCTTGTTTCTAAGCACAGTTTTTGTTCTATACGTGTCGTTTGGAAAAAGAGAAGTGAATGTAGAAGTGTGGAGACAACAGTAAACGTTACGGGTCCAACCTCAGCTGTCTGTTAGGCTCAACTCTGGATTTTGCAATTCCATTATCCTCAAAAGTTCTCTCAATATTTCCTTATCATCTTTCTTCTTATATAAGCAGAAATTACCTATTTCCTCCTCATTAGGTCTATACAACTACAGTGTTTTATGCAGTATAGGAGATGGGTGCTTCATCATTAATTGCATGTTGTTATCTGATTTGGTCTTCTGTAAGAGACAATAAAACATTCTTGAATGCATCATTACACTTGTAGTTGGACTTAAGTGAAAATGAGAGTTTTCGTTTGTGGGAAACATTCGTATTTTGAAATAGGTTGACTCCAAATTTGTACCCAACATGATACTTGTGAAAAAATATTTTGACCTGTACTATGTGACATTTGCCCTTCTTTTTTTAAATTGACACAAAAGAAACTAGAATATTTAAGTTCTTTTATGTTGCCGTCACATGATCTATCATAGGATATAATGTGACATGATATTTACTGTACTCTTTTGCAACTAAGACATTGTGGAGAAACATGGGAAAATACCAATGGCAATATAACATTGGCAAAATACTTATTCAATACCTTTTAATTTTCAAGTAGGCTTTTGGTTTTTTTTCTGAAGCAAGTTTCCTAGACGGTTTTCTAAATATCTCTTGCAGTAGTTATTGCAAAGCATACAATTTTATTTTTATTTAAATAAGTTTTGTCAAAAATAATAGTTCCATGAAAATTCTGTAAACTTTTCTGTTTCTTAACTTAGTATACTGATTGCTCCTAATAGTTGCTACTCAATGGAGTAATAAACACTGCATGGCCAGTATGGAACTAAAAGCTGTTTGCACTACAGTGAGAAGAGACAGTGATAAATTGGTCAAATCTAATAAAGGAAACACTGAATGCAAAATTATGCAGAATCTCATTTCAGCAAAAAAGTGACTGAGTACTAAATATTGAGAGTACTGATAAAATATTTGCTATTAAGAACATGTATTTCCTCTGGTGGAAAGGAATAGGTATATTTTACAGTAAAAGTGACTCTTCAAAAACACAAATCTCCAGGTTGGGCTGATTTAGAGATAATGTTGATTTCACAGCTGTTTTAGAAAAATATTTGATCTTGAGAATTACAAGCCTAGATGAAACACAACACACACAGTCCTCATTTTTTTTTCCCATTTAGTAAACTGATATGAAGTAAAACAAAAAAACACCAACTCCAAAATCTACAAAGAAACAAAATACATTTATTTTAGCATTTTTCTTATATGAATAATATACATTTCTGGGAAAATATATGAGTTTATTAGCTGCAATGTCTAGTACAAACAACGGAAAAATACAGTTAGACTGAAATTTCTTGTAACCTTCAAGGGTACCTCTCAAACTAGACTAAGCACGACTAGGCAACCCAAAATGCTCCTCTCGTGTTGAGTGATGTCCTTTAGATCCTATCAGAGTAAAATCTCACAGATATCAACAGTGATCAATAGAGACTTTGCTAGAAGGCATTCCAAGAGCATTTTATCAGTTTATTTCTCTCTTGTTCTTTTTTGGTTTGATTTTTAATTTTATTTTTTTTTAGGCTTTCCTCATCATAAGTGAATTCAATACGTTTTATACGAAAGAAATGCAAAGTTTAGATTAATACATTTCTTTCTGTTATTTGAGATAATTGTCTTTACTATTTGCGACAAAGCAATGTATTAATTACGTTCCCAACAAAAGAATACTTTTATATTACTACGTCAGACCGAAATTCTTCTCATCTTTTTTATCAATCAGGTATTTTGAAGTAGGACGTTATGATACCACTGTAGCAGCATAATTTTGGAGGAACTTTCTATACTCTACATATATTAAGCCCCTGCAACCCCAATCTCCCCAAAAGCCCTGATTAATATGTCATGTGAAAGTAATGAGGTCAGATTTTTTCCTCAAGCCCCAAAAAATTATTTCTGTCTGCATTTTCTGTTTAATCTTACTAAAAACACATATTCCTCCTAAGGGTGGAGAGATATGCACGGTGATCTGTGAAAGAATTTATGTGATAGACTGCAGTCCTTGGGTTTTTTACCTATTTCATCAAAAAATACTTGGGATTTTTTTTCTACAGAATATTAATTGAAACAAATTCTTTGAAACAAAGAATTACTTGAAATATTAATCCCATTAAACTTGTATAAGCTGAAAAACTGCTATTTTTCATTTAAGGCTTTTTCTAATGGGACTCATTAAATTTATTTTGTTTTATTTGAAACTTTCTGGCAAGTCAGTATTTACGGTTAAATACATTTTTCCAAGCTATGGTAGATACCAGAATACTTTTTTTCTGATCTTCAAACCACAACCTACTTTTACATACCACAGCCTTGTTTTATACTGTTTCCTTTTGTATTCCACTCTTGGACCTCTATGTTGAATTATTTTTCTTGTTCTGTACAAGCAAAATACCTGTAAGTCTCTCAGGGTCAGAGGAAGGAGAGTGCTACCTGAATCTATTCTACCAAAAAAATACCAAAATCCAAGTAAACCAAACAAAA
>VWZK01018643.1:95571-147424 GCA_013396935.1 Baryphthengus martii | reverse complement strand
AAAAAAAAAAAAAAAAAAAAAGGCAGAACTCAGTGCTAGGTCCAAACTATTTCTAGTATTAACCCACAGTGATATAAAACAGTAATAGTACAAATTGCTGCAACATAAATTCATCATGGAACAAGACAAGTGCATCTTCATTGAAATGAGTTATTGTTTACAGATCCTCTGTGAAATTAGTCTGCCCATTTAATCAACTGCATTAAAAGCCAAAAGAAGGAATCACGCGTATAGTGCAAACCTGAGGCTTCCTGGAACTCTTCCTTCATCCAGTATCAGGAAAGCCAGTCTGGGTGTGTCTGCACACACCAGTATTTCGTATATAGAGTTTGTGGTGTCAAGTGAGGAGCACCACAAGACGGAGCACCACACTGAGTCTACGTAGCATAGCTTTAAGTGCCATTCCTAAAGTTAATTCTCTTTTATGTAGTTATTGTATAGATACTGGGGACCAGACCTGGAGGGAGGGCAGGTGAAACGTTTGCTTTTCAGCTGTCAATCATCATAGCAGAACAATAATGACACCAGAAGCAACAGTTTGATTCTTAATATTTTCTGAAAGAATAAGTCATGGTTTATTAATATTAATTCAACAAAAACAAACCCCTAAAATTATCATTAATGGAAATCTGCGTCATATGGTAACCATCATTAGAGTGTCTCAATTTGCATTTCTAACTACAGTAATGAGAATTGTATTCAAATATATTTATTTTCTTACTCTACAGCTGAAGCTTATTTAACCATACATTTACTACAGCTGCTAGCAAAAGGAGCAGAGCCAGGGGGTGTCCAAGATTCACTGAGATGATTGCTGAGGTTTAAAACAAGCTGAAGCCTGAGGTATATACTAAACTAATTCCTAGTAGAATGTGTACCTTGTAGAATTAAAGGACCATCTAATACCCCAAACAAAATGTTTTATACATCTATACATATCTCTCAGCCTAAGAAGGTTCAAATGTACACTAACTTAGCAGAGCGCAGTGTCATCTAAAGATACTGAAAATACTACTGAATGAAACATTTTATGTAAGAGATTTGGAATTCTTACTACATAATCAGTCAATACCCATGGCCTTTAATATGTATAAAACCTTCTACTTTTGTACTTATAAATGCTTTATAATCTTCTATAATTTTCTATAATGTGCTTCATATATCTCAGTCATTCAGTACTCTTTTATTCATGAACCTTTAATAAGAAAATCGCACATTTCTTTTATGTCATCAGATATTTTCCTATCACTTAAAGAATAAAATAGTCTCTACATACTCTAAAATCTTTCCAGTGGAGTCAAGGGTGACAATAGTACATTAACTAGTGATGCTACCAGGCAAAATCATTTGTGTATCAGCATACCATACATGTAAAATAGAAGTAATCTGTAGAAAAACATTGTACTCTCCAGTACTTTAGGAATGTGCGTACAGCATATGGGTAGGTGTCTTTCGCATAACTCGATACCTCCTGAAAGCATCCATTGGAGATAACATGTCACAGAATCCCTTCCCATTTCTTCATTTTGCCACTCCATTTACAATGAGCCTCTCATTTTCAACTGCCTAGGTAAGAAAGCCTTCCACAGATCCCAGAAGGTCATGAGGTGGGAGGAGAATGAATCCTTCATATATCGACTTGGATGAATAAAGCTTTTTTTTTGTTTTGTAAACACAAATTTGGCGTAACATTATTTTCTAACCTACAAAATGGATTTTTTCTTTGACAGAGGTGAATATTACAGCTTATAGCTGTAGTAAAATAGTACTTCACTTTCAGAAATTGTTAAAAATGTCTTTTATATTAGCATAAGGTAGTTTCATAAACTGTTTTTTTTTTATATTCTGGAACATTTTTTTCATTAGAAGTCAAAACACATGCAAACTAGCTCTTGATTTTAATAGGAGAGTGTGTGTTTTTCCCATGGAAACGATTTTTAATCTATACACCCAGAACCTTACAAATGAAGATAAAAAGCTAATGTTGCTAAGCATAACTGTAGCCAGAAAAAATGCAGACCTTTAAGAAAGATGACAGGGATCACAATAAGCCATTCAGTGAAAAGTTGTGTGCAAATTTGTCAAAGCCCTGGCCAAAGACTCATTTTTAGGTAGTCAATCATCTGCAGCATTTGAGTTCTATCCAATGAACTCCATCTGCTTTCAGCTTTCCCATCTTTCACAAAGCCCAGTCTCCGCTGTGCCCTGGGATATTTGGCACGTGATGCCAGAAGTTCCTTCCTAACATTGATAGCTCTGAGCTTTGCATGTTAAGTGGGTACAGGGCCTTCAGTTTGCAGATCAAACTCACACAGCCAACTTCAAGTCTGTACGTGAAACTGCAAAAAAAAAAATACCTGTGTGGATTTGTTTAATTGCATGTTATTCCAGATATTAGATATTTTGAAGTTCTGTGTGTGGGGTGTGGCTGGAGTTTTCTTTCATACAAATATGCTATACAGATGTAGACAAAATCAACAAAAATATTTGTACAATTTTTTCACGGTTCTTGAGCATTTTCTAACATAATGTTAGACTTCTATGATTACAGCTTCTGTGTTTATCAGCTCACCATAAGACTATTTAACATGAGGTATGGAGAGGGTCTCATCTACAGCCTTTAAGCCTCAGTCTCATCCAAGATATCAAAATATTTTCCTTTTTCTTCAAAACCCTTTCCTTTTTCATTCTCTCCTATGTCAAAGTTAATTTGTCTGCTCTAGCAGCCGCATTTGTTCAAAAGGGTTGTGATACCACTTAATCTTCAATGGCTTAAGGAAAAATATTTCAAAGATATCCCTTCGCTTCTCATCTGTTAGAGCACTATGTATGTGGGCTCTGGAAATCTTGTTGACTCACCTTTAAAAGAAATACCAGATTTCAACATTTGCAGTTTAAAAAAAATGTTTATAACTAAATTAAACATAAAACACAAGGATAAAGACTGGTAATACATTTTGCTAAAAAAGCTGCAATCAAAGTCTTCATCATACTGTTGTATATACACAGTAAAACAAGAACTGTCAGAAATTTCACTTTGGTTAAAATCATTAGTAACTTACATGAAGTCGTTAAGCCTGGTTATTGGAATTAGCATCAATGTGGCCACTTCTTCTTCAGAGTTCACAGAAGGTTCAAGTTCCAAAATAATTGAGTTACCTACTGCTTTGTTCATGCAACATAAAGGCGAGAAAAAAAAACAAACCCTGAATAGACTACAAATGTCATTATACTTCATTAGCATTCTACCTTTTTTTAAAAAAAAAAAATGTTTTTATTAGGCAGACTGCCACAGAGGAGTTTTTGATTCAGTGAAGATGTTGTGTCAGTTTTGGGGTTAAATTGGCTAAAATAAGGAATGAGACTTTAGTCCTTTGTTCCTTTCAAGTTGTGCTGTCAACGAGCAGTTGGCAGAAAGAAACTCTCCAGGTGGTATAAGGCTGTCATCGTAGCCAGTCCGTAAAATAGCTCTGACCTAACTGTTCACCCACATACGAGCCTCAGCAGTATTGCCAGCTCTAAATGTCCAGAAATACCAAGTCAGTTTTCAAGAAGTTTTTTGAATAGTCTTTTATTTCTCAGTGTTGCTCTTAGGATCCAATATTGTTCAATTACCTTAATTTTTCTAAAGCCATGACAACTGAGAAGATCTTTTTAATAAAGAACAGTTGAGAATCTGTTAAATGAATCCATGGGGTGCTTTAGGAATCACAAGGCAGATAATAAGAACATAAGAGTTAACAATGCAAGGTCAGAAGTGAAGAAGAATTGTGTTGCAGTCAAAGCCTATGACAGAATATTTCAGCTCTATGGTTGCAGATGTGTGGGTTGTGGATTTTGTTTGGTTTTTTTTGCAGAATAGCTGCTTTAATTTCCTCTTTTTTTCTGGAATCATATGTAAGACATCATGGTAAACAAAATCAGGTAAATTATCTCTTTCTTCTTTTTTTTTTTTTTTTTCCCTTTTCTCACTGGGTTAATTTTCAAACAGAAAAGTTCCCTGACTGTTCACCATGCAGATGTAAAAACTGGTATGTTAGCACAGTGAAATCAGTGGTGCAAGTAACACTTAGCAGGGGCTTAATCAGTTCTGCTGGTGAATCTGTCACCAGTCTAAATCATTACAGGCCAGTTTAAATTTTTATGGGTCTATTACCTGGGCAACGTTTTAATGCTGTAATCTGATGAACAGTTAGTGATGAACTTTGGTCTCATCATTTATATCTGCTTTTAGAAAGTCACTGTACATTTAAACTCACTGAAGAACTCGATGGAATTATCAACTGTTAAACTGTGTAGCAGCTTTATGTAGTGCAGATCACTTTACAGGGTATACATTAAATGAAGCTGGATAAAACATTTCAGACTTCACATCTTCTTTCTGCTTCACTTTTTCTCCTTTTTTATATTCTCAACAACTTCATATCATCTTTAATATATGTTTTACCTGACAGCAGTAAGCTTTTTAAAAATAAGAGAGTATAAACACCGGAATCTGGCTGCACAATATTCTATGTTAAACTAATTTCTGGGCTCAAGAAAATTTACCATTCTTGTTTGGATCTCTAGAACTTAGCATCAGAGGCCAGAGTGGAAGGTAAGTTTCAGTCTCAAATGTTTGCCTGACAATTTAAAGAAGACAAATTGATGTTTAAAAATGAAAACATAAAAAGTTATCTCTGCTGAAGAACAGGGATTTTTCACAGTTTTGTTCTTGTGAGATTACAGATGTAGTTGAGAGACCAATACAGCTGAAGTAGTATTAAGAAAAAAATACTCTTTTCAATGGGAAATAAGAAAAGATATTGTAGCACACTTCTGGAATTTGGGGTGGAAAACTGGAAATCCCCTATGAACTGCTTCACTGCCATCATTTAGTGTATCACAGAATGGCATGAGTTGGAAGGGATCTTAAAGGGTCATCTAGTTCCAACCCCCCTGCCATGGGCAGGGACACCTCCCACTAGACCAGGTTGCCCAGAGCCTCATCCAGCCTGGTCTTAAACACTTCCAGGGATGAGGCATCCACAGCTTCTCTGGGCAACCCAGATATGGAATCTGATGTTAATAAAAGCCACTTGTATCAATAAAATGAGCTCAATAAGGCCACTATAAAAATAAAGTAATACATAATTTAAGAAAGCCAGGATGCTATTAACATTAGAACTAAACAGGAATAAAAATGTGTTTCCAACAGACAGCCAGCGTAATTTTTTTCTAGCTTTATCTTAATTGACATGTTCCCTTGGAATGTTTTTGTTTAATAAATCATCAATTTCTAATAGAAACATCTCCAATATAATGTTTTCAACCAGCTCTAGCTGACGTGGTGGTGGTTTGTCGTTTCTCCGTGCTTTTCATTAGATTATAAATACTGTTAATAAAGAAAAAAAAATTGAAAAAAAAAAAGTTTAAGAAAGGTCTAGGTCACAACCTGTCAACGTTTTATTTTATAAAACAAACTGGAGTAGAATAGTTCTGGCTGTGTTAAGCACCCATCTAGATACATATTTACTCAAAATACAGAAGTTCATTTTGTGGTGTTTAAGCTGAAACTAGTAAGATGAGAGCTTCATGTCACAGGAATCTAGTCCAGCAGCTACTCTGTGGGTGCTGGGAATAATCCCCTGGGGAGTGTGTTCACTGCACATACCTGGCAGCAGTCTTCGCTGCCAGTTCAAGCAAGGACAGAAGTAAAACTGTGACTCCAAAATTGCCCCATTTAACTGAAGTTCTTGAAATAGTTTGAACGTAAACATGGGGATCCGAACATGCATGGCCTTGTTTTTATTTAAAAGTGCAGTAAGAAGTCCTCATGTAAATATCCTTTATCAACAGAGTTCGATTGTGTGTGAAAATTATGTAATAGTTTGAATGATGAAAAAGGAGGAATTTTTCTCTCCATGGAGAGTATTTGTGCAGCATGCTGTGGGAAAACCATCTGGGGCCCATCTACATGAACATGGGGTTCCCAGCATCTGAGGCAAGGTAAGATTTAGTCACTATCTCTATTTGTATTCTATCTTACTAAAAGAGTTATTTTATTGCATCATTTGCTGTTGGACTTTTCTTCTTGAGATAAAGGAAGAACCCTGTACCATCTCTTTCTCCCTCGCTCACCTCACACCCCAGTGCAGAGCACAGGGACCAACTCCATATCTTCCAAACTTTTAAATCTCTTTCTGTGTTTCACATGTAGTTGTAACACAAAAATACCAAGAAGGAGATATTTTCTTCATCTTTCAGTTGGCCAAGATTTGCAAGTGGGAGTACCTATCAATTAATTTTTTTCTTATTGCTGATATAGACTCATATATTGAGCAGTCCAAGATTTTTCTCAGCTTGGCATGCTAACAGTGTTGTGGAGGAATTTGTTATAATGGGGAGAATTCTGCAATGTAAATCACTCTAGAAAACTGAAAGAAATATGATTCACCATAATTATGGAAAAATTACATGGATTCTGTTTGGTAACAGTCCAGTTTCTTCAAAGACAGTAAAAAATATTTACTGTAGATTTACTTAAAATATTTGAAACTATTTGCATTAGTTCCTACGTAAACAGCACCCCTAAAGTTAGACAGCAAACGATGGCTCTGGCAATAGATAACCAGTAATTACTTTTTTTTCCTGAAACCGTATTAATGTTCTAAATAATGCAGCCACTTCTGTGTTAAAATTTCATGAGCTTGATCGTAATTATTCTTCAGTTTGTGGTAGTCTCAGCTCTACAGTACACTCTACAAGACCCGCTCCAGATCTAAAAATAACATCAGCTGTGCATGTTTTGTCCTTTTTTTGACACTAGAAGAGTGTAAATATGGATGGAAAAATCCACTTGCATGTAAAGATTGCCAGCTATACATTGTGACCACATGCAATTTAAAGGTGCTCTCTACCCATTTTTTTCCCCTTAAAATCACTAAGCAAATAAGCAAAGAAAACCCCCTAGACAGCCTGTTAATAAGAAAAGTCAACTTATTCAGAGTCTCTTGGGGGCAGGGAAGGACAACTTACGATCTTGGTACGGAATTACAAGTTCACAGCAGAACCACATGGGGAATGGGAATGTCGTGGACTTTACTGCTGGCCTGAGAAGGAACTGATTTCTAGACTTTCATGTAATTGGTACTGATGTGGAAACCCAGACTTTCCCTTCCTGGGGCATTTGACACAGTTTAATCAGCTGAAAAAGTAGGCTGTAATAATCTCTATTGGCTGAGTTAGCTTCTCACAAGAACAGTCCAAATCCTGGAAATTCCTCGATATTTCACAGTACTTATCCTGGAAGACATGAAATATAGCCAGGTCTTATCACACAGACTTTGCTTGTATTTGGGGAAATACATATTACATTTTTAAGTAACTTATACATCTTGCAGGCTTGAATTAATTCCCATTTCAATAGGAGTGGTGTGGGTTCTCTTTCTGCCTTACTGTCTTCCTACTTTTTGGAAGTAAACACTTTTTTGCTAAGGTTTTTAATCTCTCTTAACTTTCCCCTTAAGTGATTGTTTTGAAAGTTAGCACACTCCAACTCTGTTTTCCTTGAAGGAGTAAACTACAAACAATTATTGTCATTTTGGGAAAAAGAGCAAATAAAATTATTGACTTACAGGGTGTTCTGCAATGGAAGGTGCTGTTCCATTATGGTCCCCATAAGAAAGACACTCAGATTCGGTAAGCGATAATTTTAAATGCCATTTATTAGAGCTAAAACAATAAGAGAATAGCACAGGTAATCTTACATCCTCTTAGATGCTGGGAACCCACGAACTCCATCATCTTTACTAAGTCGTGGGAAACGGGAGAGGTGCCTGAGGACTGGAAGAAGGCCAATGTCACTCCAGTCTTCAAAAAGGGCAAGAAGGAGGACCCAGGTAACTACAGACCAGTCAGCCTCACCTCCATCCCTGGGAAGGTGATGGAACGACTTATCCTTGGTGCCATCTTAAGGCATATCAAGGATAAGAGGGTCATTAGGGGCAGTCAACATGGCTTCACCAAGGGGAAGTCGTGCTTGACCAACCTCCTAGACTTTTATGAAGAAGTGACCAGGTGGTTAGATGATGGTAGAGCAGTGGATGTGGTCTACCTTGACTTCAGTAAAGCATTCGACACGGTCTCTCACAGCATCCTTGCTGCCAAATTGAGGAAGTGTGGACTGGATGATCAGGTAGTGAGGTGGACTGTTAACTGGCTGGTGGGAAGAAGCCAGAGAGTAGTGGTCAATGGGGCAGAGTCTAGTTGGAGACCTGTGTCCAGTGGAGTCCCTCAAGGGTCAGTACTAGGTCCAGTATTATTCAATATATTCATAAATGACCTGGATGAGGGAATAGAGAGCACTGTCAGCAAGTTTGCTGATGATACGAAGCTGGGAGGAGTGGCTGACACGCCAGAAGGCTGTGCTGCCATCCAGCGAGACCTGGACAGGCTGGAGAGCTGGGCAGAGAAAAACTTAATGAAATATAACAAGGGCAAGTGTAGGGTGCTGCATCTGGGCAGGAACAACCCCAGGTTCCAGTATAGGCTGGGGACAGACCTGTTGGAGAGCAGTGTAGGGGAAAGGGATCTGGGAGTCCTGGTGGACAGCAGGATGACCATGAGCCAGCACTGTGCCCTTGTGGCCAGGAAGGCCAATGGCATCCTGGGGTGCATTAGGAGGGGTGTGGTTAGTAGGTCAAGAGAGGTTCTCCTCCCCCTCTACTCTGCCTTGGTGAGGCCACATCTGGAATATTGTGTCCAGTTCTGGGCCCCACAGTTCAAGAAGGATAGGGAACTGCTAGAGAGAGTCCAGCATAGAGCCACCAAGATGATTAAGGGAGTGGAGCATCTCCCTTATGAGGAAAGGCTGAGGGAGCTGGGTCTCTTTAGCTTGGAGAAGAGGAGATTGAGGGGAGACCTCATCAATGTTTATAAATATGTTAAGGGCGAATGTCACGAGGATGGAGCCAGGCTCTTCTCAGTGATGCCCAATGACAGGACAAGGGGTAATGGGTGCAAGCTGGAACACAGGAGGTTCCGCTTAAACTCTAGAAGGAACTTCTTTACAGTAAGGGTGACAGAGCACTGGAACAGGCTGCCCAGGGGGGTTGTGGAGTCTCCTTCTCTGGAAACATTCAAGACCCGCCTGGACACCTTCCTGTGTGATGTCATTTAGGTTCCTGCTCTGGCAGGGGGATTGGACTTGATGATCCTTTGAGGTCCCTTCCAATCCCTAACATTCTGTGATTCTGTGATTCTGTGATTCTGTGTACAGCATGCAATGCAGACCCTCCCTAGAAGAGGTTCTCCTCTATGGCCATTGGAATTTCTTACAAGGAAATTACTCAATCTACAATCAAAGAGAAGTGATGTTCACATGAGAACTTCTTGCTGCTCTTTTAGATAAAGGTAAGGCCAAGCCAGTGGTCTAGTCACTGGCACCAAATGGGAGCTGGCAGAGGTCATCCTGCAGCCAAGGGATTTGTGTCACACCACACAGTCCCAAAGGCCACGCTGGTTATGCAGCACAGCACAGGTTTGGACATACTCAAGGTGACTTTTATGTGGATCAGTAACTCCTTGCTATGCAATGGTTTGCCAGCCAGGATCAATCCATGAGGAAAGGTAGAGCATCTGTTGGAAAGATAAAGCCAGTGATAGACATAGAGATACAGAAGAAAATGTCTAAAAAGGAAAAAATAATGTTTTCTGAGAGTCTATCCAGGGAGAACAATGGATACTTAATTTTCAAAATATCACTTTTACAGTTGGTTTTTTTTTTACAAAATAGGAAAAATATCAAACTTCTTTTAACTTGCCTGGCTTTTTTGAGTTGTGAGCTGTTCACTTTATTCCCAGACTATTGAATTGAAACTGCTTACTACAGAAAATCAAGCTATTGCACATGGAATAATCTGCCTTAGGTTTTCCTTAAAGCTGATACAATCATCAGGTTCAATTGAAGAAAAGTATAAGCATCTGTCTACCTTTAAATACAGGTCCAATAAGCTATTAAATATTTCCACTGCAGGCTTTCTGCATTTATTTCACCTCATACTTATACTGCTAAGTCAAATAGACATTTCATTCCGATCACTGAAAGTTCAAATGCATTTTGCTATTCATACATTTAAAAACTTTGTTGACTGAGAGATCAGGTATGGGAGACACTGTAAATAAACAAGTAAAAGTGATGATTTCAAATCCAGGAAGGTCAGTTTTAAAAGACAGCAGAAGACTGTTTCCAGCTAAGCAACTTTGTACCACAGTATGTTTAGCTTCTCTGTAAATCCATTCCAAGCATGTACAGCTCCTCTGTAGTTGCTAAACATAAGTATATATTTATTATTACCTTGTCTTTCTATTCATCAATCAGAGCTTATCCTCTGTGTTGTTACTACTGTGTCGGTACAGGTTTAAACGAGCTGATATTACCTTTGTTTTTGAAGATTTTGACAAAATGCTACAGCTTATTTTGCTGTATACATAGAATAAGGGTGAAGGGGGAGTTCAGACCAAAAGGAGTTTGACAGGACAGCGCCTGTCAGAAAGAACAAGCAATAAAATCTATTAGTCAGCTTTCAAAATCTCCATAATTCAAAAGTTAGAATATTTTTGCCATCTATTGAAAGACATCATAAGAACAGAAAATTTGGTAAACTGCACTAGCTGCAATCTTTTACAGATTATTAAAGCTACAGGATTTATGGGTACATACTATTAATACTTTTGCCCTTGTGAGTAGAACACCAAAGAGGAAATTACTCTTAGTCGTCTGGACAATTAACCAATGTCATCAGAATTTAATTAAAAAATAAATTACATGAATATTCTGTTACGACACTCTAGCATGTGTCCAAAGTGTGTGGATTTTCTGTAGATGATTTTTGAAAAGTCAGGTCACTTGTCAAAATGTTATACAACTGGAAAAGCAAAACCACTAAAACGATCTTTTCAGACCAGCAAAAGGCTGGTTCAACTTTTAGTATTCTACTCTGAGTACTTGGTCAGAAAAAAATCAGCATTTTTAAGTAGCTCATCTTAGCAGAAATTGTTGAGTTTATAGTAGCCTTTAATGCAGAAAGGTAGTTTCTCCAGGGTAGAGCTATAGGTTCTATTTGCTCAAAACTAAAAATAGTGCAGTTTTTCAGACAGCTCTCTGTATTACCTATATTTTAATTTCTTGTCTATAACACTTAGTAGGAAAGAAAAATCACAATTCATGCACCATATATAATAGAACATACTGTATAAGCATCACACTTAGGAGTTCATTGTGATAGCCTTCCCGAAACTGAATATTTTTCATTATGAGCAGACCTATTGAAAGAATCATATGAAGTCAGAAAATTAAAATGCAGCTCTGTATTAATTCCATACACCAGTAATTTATAACAGCTAATTCCCTTAAGCAGTCATCTTTCTGAAGCTTAATGCAGTACAAATTACAGGAAAAAAATTAAATTTCACAATGATCTCAGTAGTATTCTGACAATTCAGGAAAGTGAAATACTGAGGTAGACATAAAAGTGGCGTAAGTGTTCTCCATGCATGTCTCCTCGAATTTCAACTCAAATGATAATTTAGCAACAATTGCTAGCTGCATAATAAAAATCTCAGTGATTTGTGAAATCACTCAAAAAAATTTCTGCATTCTACGTGTTCTAGAAACAACTAATGCTGCAGTGCTCTTAATATCATTGTATTTTGTGGCTTATAACACTTCTCTTTGTAAATGTTCCCAAAAGACTGGAAACATTCATCATTTTATAAAGCAAGCACTGTTTTGAATAAATCTGGTAGCACGAGTACCAACAGCACCTTTATCCTCTTACCTGAGATACGCATTCATTGCATTTGGTAGCCTTCATTAAACTTTAATCTCTGGAATAAACTAGAATATCCAATGAGTGTACATACTGAAATGGAGTATTTTAATCCAAACAAATCAGAGAGGATGTGTGGTGCAGTTACCTGTGTAACTATGAAATAAGTGAAGGAATTATTTCATTAACAAAGAAGAGATGTGCCGTTAATGAATGGAAAAAGAGATTGTGTGAGACTGAAATCTCCCCTTCTGCCCTTTGATTCTTTTTTGGTTTGAGCTAGGACTACATGGAAAAATTCCATTTTACTACACTCTTTTTTTGTGCTGTCACATTGTAAGAACAAAATCCATAGTTACAAGTTACCTGTGAATGAAAAGATATGATTTTAAATTTACTTGTTTCTGCATATTTTAGAAAAACTAGTTAGACCCCAGGACGGATCTCTGAGGTAAGTACTATTACTATGTCCATCTTTTAGAGCTGTGTTAAAACTGTAGCCAGCATAACCTTTCTTCCACTTTTTAGAAGGTCAGGGTTGATAAACATCACAAGGCAAAATTATCCTGCTGTTAAATCACTAGAGCAAGACAAGCTGTTGGAAGCATAGATGTCAGTGATTAAGCGCGGTAAGCGACAGAGTTCCTGCTTGCAGCTGACCTTGCCTGTATTCTTGTGAACAGAGCCATATGTCTTACATTACAAAGCCATTGACTTGTCATTTAAGACAAGCCCTGACTGTACCACCCTTTCTAACATGTGGCTTTCTGCAGATCACCCAGTTACTGCCCTCCTAGTTCACTCCAAATCTAAGCCACTCATTTCTGCCGGACACAACCAAATGTCTTCCTATCTAGAGTCTTATATTTCCTCACACTTTCTATCAGTCTTCTTTCTTGTAAATAATTTGAATGCATTATCCATTATTGTTTTCATATTCATATCTCTGCATTATCTTAAAGAATAATAACAATCAAGACATAAATCCCCTATCTATTTATAGTGTTATTTTTTTAATTTCTTCTCATAACTTTGTCTTATTGTCTCTTATTTTTAATTTGTTTAAATTGAAAGATTCAAGTGTTCAGTAACTTTTAAAGACATAAAGAGTATTTTTAATTATTTCATCGAATCAGAAATTTTACCCAGTGACTTACCTACCGTGCTCAACAATCCTTTTGAAATTGCAGCTTCTATGTCAGGAAGAGAGAAACTGTTGATTTCGTTCAAATGATATGCCTTTTAAAGCATGCTTGTCAATTGTGTTCTGCTAATAATCTTAATTTTCTTTCTAGTTCAGTTTTAAGTTCAGACATTAAATTTGTTAATGTTTTTGACTACTACATAAAAGCTTTAAAGTACTAGATACCTTCTACTCTCAAAGCAATTATAAGCTAATTAAGTCACCTTAACCTTCTTGCCTTTGAGTTAAACTGATATTTTTTTACTATGTAATTAAAAATTGTGAGCTAGAGCACAGATCAAATCTCTACTTCCACAATGTAAAGAGAAAAGCCTCTTACTATATATAAATAATATAAACCTACTTATTTTTAGCATAGCAGTTTGAATACTCCGTCCTTTTTGTTGCTCAAGACTGCACATCACATAACCAGAACTGAATCTGGAATTTGATTGCATATCAAAAAATCAAACTGATCACTAAATCACTGATCCTTAAGAAACAGTTATCTGGGACACACTAAAGAGACTTAACAAAATGCCAATAATATCTATTAATGTTAAACACCTTTTCATTCTTCTCATCTCAATGTTCTTTTCAAGCACATTAACTGCAACACATTTTACAAAATCTACATTCATGGAACTAACTATTGGAATCATTCTTTTCCCACGCAAGGAACTTCCAAAGACTGAAGTAGATATTTTCTGCAGAAACCAAATATCCAGGACCATGGCTTGCTTCCTGGGAACCAAGATGCTTTGAGTCATCTCTGTAGATCCAGTTCTGGGAAAATCTGTGGGATCCACGTTCAGGCACCCAGCCTGGGGGCTCTGTAGACAGTCTCAGAGTTGCGTTGCAACATTTCAAACAGGTTGGAAGTCAAGGGTAAGAGAAAGATGTGTTTATTTTCTCCAAGATCTTAATTTCCTCCTCTTCTCTCCAATAGTACAGTAAATGCAAAAATAATGTTGATTATATTATGAAGCTGAATCTATTGCACTGTAATATTTTAAACTAAGAATTAAGTATCCCAAGGCAGGAAGCAATACTGAGATGAGACACTGCATAAAAGTTAAGCTTCAGCTTTTTGTATCAGTGTTGCTCTTCTAAGCTATTAGACAGAATTCGAATGTGATGATTTTTTTTCAGTGACTATTAGAAAATGGAAAACATCTGCTTGAGAAAGGAGCATCTATGAGATGAAGATGTAAATAATGACTTGTGTATGTGTGAACGTATACGGGGAGTTTGCGTGCATATACATCTTAAATCTGATCAGCAAGTCAAATGGTAGTTAATGAATTAGTTGCTTGCTTCTTCTGTATGAAAAAGTCAATCTACTAGCAAAACAATATTGTTGTGGTGAAGTTTTCTATGTCAATAATTGTTTTGCCTATATTATTGTTCCTTGAGTAGTTACAAAAGGTTTTAAGCAATATAGCTTTTTCAGGAGTGTTGCAGGTGTGAGAGGCAGCATAATTTTTCACAAAGCTGGACTTTAAGATGGACTTTAAATGCTGGAATAATATTAGGAAAAATGTTTAGTTTGCTCAGCCCAAGCCACATGTAGGATCACTAATTCATCTGCTTTGACCTTACTGCTCCCTGTGGAAAGGCTTAGTAATTGCTAATGATTCTCTGAGAGTTGTGGATTTTCACTTGAAAGAGCTCAATACGTTTCTATAAAGTAAGACACTGGTCTTACCATGTGAGTAATTCCAACACTAATTGCCAAAGCATATGAGTGTGTAGCAACCTCTCTTAAAATTTAGTGTATGCTTGAATGCTTTGCTGCATTTGAACCTAAGAAGAGCTTTTGAAGATTTTCATAGCTTTTTAATAACTCAGGTTCTTGATAGCTTGGATCAATATAGAAAAGGTGGAAGTATCTTACACAATTATTTGGAGATTACTGTCAGTGTTGTGGGGAATGATAGCTATACTGTGATACAGCTGTGTTAGAGCTGTATAAGTCTTCAAAGGTTCTTACAACTTGGTTAGTCTCGTTTTTGCACCGCGTCTACAACAATGATGATAGGGTTGATCTGACCTAAATTAAGAATGAAACTTTCTCCATGAGAAGTTCCTAAGTGAAAGCCAATGGTATATTACTATCTTTTACAATTGCAAGATAGTCTAAAAGCTGCAATGCCATTTATGAAGTGTTGAATAATAAACGGCAGCACGTCCATTATTAATAGCTACCTATACATGAATGGAAACTCAGCTAGACTTCCCCAAAGGTATACTTCAAGGACTGTTTCTTAATGTTACATCTGAGGAACTAGTTTGTGAAGATGAACGTGAGATTTATTATTCATGTAAGCACTGACTGAAGGGAAAGACTCTTTTTAAATATAATTACCCTTGTGTAATGGGTAGTATAGGTCCTTCAAAACCTGAAAGACCGTCCTTGTGACCAAAGCCCTCAGACAGCAAGCTGCCCTAACAATTTCAGTTATGTCAGCTGTGGAAGTAATGTTTAAGTTCTTGTACTCTGAGGATTTGCCTTTGGGAGCTCAAAAGCACAAGGTCTTCGGCATAGGTCAACATATTCTTAAAATATTTGGGAATAGTGAAGTGAGAATTTTTGCTGCTGATATAAAATTATTCAGGCTAATCAATTTCAAGTTACAGAGAAGTGTTACACTGATAACGTATAACGACAAATAAAATGGAAAGACCACTGTTTCCCAAAGGTGCAGACATTTTGTGTGAGACTCATTTGATCAAAAGTAGGTACTTGCAGTGTAAACTTCCAGCTCTAATTTAGTCTTCCATTTCCCATCATGTGTTACCCATTATCCTAAAACAGCTCCTGAAAACTCACCTTTTTCACTGTTGAATACAGAAACAGATTAGGATTCAAGTCTGAATGCCAAGACTTTCTCAGAAAACACTGAACTGCATTAACAGAATTTTCTAGCATCCCCCTGGGCCAGAGATACTGGAGGTTACTGACGTGTACAGCTATACTGCAGTATAAACATCTTACACTACAAACACTTTAAACTCATACTGCCTAAAACATGCCTTTATTTTCATCTTTAATTTTAATAAAATGAATTGTATTTCCCTGAATACTTTCCCCACTGCAGTACTAAGTATTTTTAGGGAAAGTGCCAAACTCATTATACCATTTCTCAAAGCACTAAAGAAGTCGATTCAGGAATTGTTACAAATGAGTAAAGTATATCTTTGGGAAACAAAGGACCACAGATTATCAACATAATTTTTTTTATTTTTTTTTTAAGTGTCCAGTGAGTGTTCTTTACCTGTGCAATGTCCTAGTTAATGAAAGCTGACTGTACCTCTAACTGATCAATCATCATGATTTTCTTTTTTCCAAATTCAGGGACTATACACAGGTCTTGAATTTCTGCAGTCACCCATACCAGGTAGTTGTGTGGCTGTTTTCTTCAAAAGATGAGGAAAATCCAGGAAAATAAATTACAAAGGGTGACTCAGTTGCCATTAACAGGACACAGGACATGCCTCTTCTCAGCCTTTAGACAGCTGTCTCCATACCAGCCAACTCCTGTTCTCAAAAGCTGGTAATATCTCTGGCTACAAAGAGGGACATCTCTGCAGACATGGAAAAAAAAATCAGTAATGACTGGATTGGGAGCATGAATCTTCAGTGCCTGCAGTTCTGACCTCTGCTATTTCTGTAGATCGATTGATTTTTTATTTTTCCACTCTTCCAGGCAAGAAGATGGATATTTTCACCATTACAAGCAATATACAGATGTTAATTATTAGAGAGATGAAACTGATAACAGCAATTAGCTGGGGGAAAAAGGACATAAAGAGAACAAAAAATACTGAAGAAATTTAAGTATGAGGCAAAGGTGAATGTTGAAAAGGATAAGGGGAAAATTACATCTTTCTAAGTATGAAGAAAGGGAAATGAAAAGGGAGGAATGAAAAAAATCTAACGAACATATAGCACAGAAACAATGAGAGAGTAAAGAAATACATGAAAGTGTAAAACAAAGGATTACAAAGATAGACTTTCTAAAGAAGGGAGTCTATTGCATTTACTTATTAGGCATGACTGATATAAGAAGTCTAGAAAAGATACTGTCTCAGCCCCTTAAAGCTAATACTGCTGCTAGTTTCTAGGCTCTCTATATATTATAGGCAAAAATGGCCTGAGTGGTTTGTGAGGAATTTGTCTTTTTATATTTTCTCACAGCTCAGTCTTTGTTCCTCAAAAGAAATAGATTCCTTCATGTTTTCCTTTCTCTATAAATTCCTAGTGCACCCAATGAATTTTTCATTTCCATTAAGTTTTCTGAAGCAGGAAAAGGTTTTCACACTTGTTGAACAGGAAGTAGAATGTTCTGGGCCCATATTTTTTATGCTTACTTTTTAGCAGTGCAGAGCAGAACAAAATTATAGCTTCATAAGTTATCTGCTAAGAGGAATACTTCCTTATAGCATGTATTTAATTGTCTCATCTTGAAAATCTTGTCCCACTGAAAAGTAACACTGTAATGCAACACATCTCCCTGAAATACGTTTTATGTTTTATTCAATGTCACCTCTGAAGGCAAATAAGGCATTTGCACAGCATTCTGCCATAACCTTGTTCATTGAAGGATTAAACTCATTGGAAAAATGGGAAAAAAAAAACAAAACACAAAAAACTCAACAATGAAACTCAACAGACTGAATTTCTCATATTTAAACAGAAGAGGGAAGTAGAGCACCAGTGTCATCACAGCTTCAACCACTGGGCGTCATCAGGGTTATTTTCAGATTGCACTAATAATTCAAAATATCAGGAAATTAATGTTGATTTCTGTGCAGCAAAGGTTGCCCAAGCAAGACTGAAGTGAATTTGAGTTAGCTAGTTGACAGGAGAGAATGCTTTAAAACCAATGCCTTTAAAGACCACAGCAGCATCCCCTGCTTGTCCATCAAGCATCTGATTGAACAGGTAAGAATGATTGCTTGTTTAAAGTAACATTGTGGTTGCCATCAAGCAAAGCATTCAGCGAGTGTTAATGTAGTACCTAGGACACATACTATCTAGAATATGATAGAGGTGTTAAGACAGCATCTCTAGGGGTTTTATGAAAGACCAACATCTCAGAATTCATCACTTCATAATCAATGTGGAGGACAAACCATTTGGTGTCATCATCTGTCACAATCATACAACACAGAGTGTGTCAGACACTGCGTAAACTACATAATCAACGCTGATTCTTTACCGATCGTGTTTTTGATCTTGAGTATAGGATGAGACAAATGGTAGCAGCAAGGGTGAGAATGACAATCCCCATGTCAGCATGATGGGCATTACAGTAAGCTGCCTAATAATTGTTAGGTTTTGAAAAGTGTCTATGAGCTATTTACAGACGACCCAATTCATGTGATACTCTGAGCACTCTACACCTGCTGTAGAGTGGAAATTGCAATATGGAAATTGCAATATGGAAATTGCAATAAAAGACAGTCCCTCTTTGAAAATGAGAATGGTAGATCAAGGCTTATGGTAACACAGGTCT
This sequence comes from Baryphthengus martii, assembly GCA_013396935.1. NCBI lineage: Eukaryota > Metazoa > Chordata > Aves > Coraciiformes > Momotidae > Baryphthengus > Baryphthengus martii. The sequence goes on along the minus strand of VWZK01018643.1, from coordinate 128,909 downwards.
TAGGTTGATTCTTTCAGACACTGGATAGTAGAAATTGAATAGAATCATGTCTTTTTCCTTTCTTTTAGAGTGATCTCTGAGCCATAGACCAGGGTTTCAAAGGGCAAAGGAGAGAATAATTCGTAGAAAGTTTTAAGCTCATGTTTTAGTCTCTGTTATTAAAGCTCATTAAACTGCAAAAATTATTTTTCACAGGTATTTTTAGATTATTCTGTGGTTGTTTCTCTGTTTACTTGCCTTCCGTGACTTTTCTGGAGTGTAGAAATACAGTTGGCATTCCATTTTGTTCATGCGTTTAAGATCAAATACCTAGAGATAACTTTTTGGCCCAGTGCATGGGCAATACAATTTTTGGACCATTTCACTTGAGCTTCTCAGCATGAAAAGACATAGACTGTAGAAACTGAGCTGTCAGCCTAATTTGAGAAACAGCAACAACAGCAGAAAAATAACAAGAGCCAGCTAACCCTTTAGTCAAAGGAGCTAAACTACAGCAGCAACAAATGCAGTCCCTGCTGTGAGGAAAGCTTTCTTGTGTATTGTTTTCTTGACTCTTTTCTGGAACTGATTTGTTATATAGTGGTGTTATTCCCTGTTTGATTTAGAGAGAAAATAGCATCAATTGAACTGAACCAGCAGTCTAAAAATACACCAGTAGGTTTCCTTTTTGAAAGAAAAACTTACTTAATCATTTCTTCATACTCATACTGACTTTGTAATTTAACATGCAGGTTTAGGAATTTCAGCCTTGAGTTTGTTCCTGCTTCTCTTGAAGTTATCTTTCTGATTTTCGGACCACAATCATTTCTAATGAAATGTCACTGCCAATACAAAAGCAAGGGAGAGAATATTAAATTTCACTATCCTGAGATTGCAAAGACCAGTCAATCTCCCACACTTTATTCCTGAACATGGAAGCACAAAAGACTGCCCTTTCTTTCTCATTCACAGGCTATTTATATGATCTCAAATCAAATAAATACCTTGTCTATTGTTCCTTGTATAATTCTGACGTCAACGATACTTTTATATTCATCTATCCATAAGCATTTGATGCAGAAAGCATTTGAGATGAAATAAATTTTGCTGTTTCCAGAGATTTGTTTGACATACTTTATAGGGTCTTCATTTTGATTCTTTGAAAAGGACGTCACACTAAAAGTACCATTTCATTTGAGGACAAGTGGATCTTCTCAATTTATATAATACATGATAGCAGTGCAGCTCTTGCTATTACCAGTGAAAATGAATCTGCTTTTCTTTCCCAGTACTTCTGTTTCAACATTCTATAGAATCACAGAATTCTTTTTCCAGGAAGTACTACAAAATTTTAATAATGTCTCAATATTCTTAAATCTTTTGAACAAGGGATGTGAGTGATCCCAACCAATCTTACCTCAGGGAGAGCCAGGTACAGAGGAGTCCAGGAGTTCCTCAGTTGTTCTACCACAGCACATGGAATTTCCTAATGCAGTGTAGCTCCATTCATCATGCAAGTTCATATATTGCTCAATCAAACATACTAGAAGAGGGGAAAGTTAATCTCCTCCAGTTTCTCTTTTACTTCTTTAATGGAGTTCTGTAATAGAATCCACATAAGAATCGTAAGCTTCTTCAAGAAGAATCAATGGAGTGGCACAGACACAATGGGGCATGGTGAAGTAAAAACAGATTTTTCCTAACCACAATCTAAAACAGAAAAAAAAAAAACACAAAAAAAACATAAAAAACCCAAGTATCTTACAATAGAAATACCTTTACAACAGATTTTGCTGGTCATAAATAAAGACATTCTAACTCATTTGTATCCAAAGAAAAATATTCAGAGCCCATTTTTTGTATCTGCTAAAGCAAGTCCACAAACTGAGGATGCAGCAGGATAGGTAGCACCGGCTCTGGTACTCTGGGCACATTTGGCTGGACACAGACAGCCATGACCAAAGGAGCTCCACCCTTGCCATGCCAGCCAGGCCCTGAGTTACAGGTCAACCCTGGTCCCAAAGGACAAGGATTGCACCTCCATTCCACTGTACATGAGTGGAACCACACCAAGCAAGCTGCCAGCTGGCCAGAAAGCCTGTCAGACCTGCACCTGGCTACAGGGAGGCATGAGCTCAACCTAACCTCACAGCAACAGGAATGAATCCAAACAGGAGGTTTCTAACTTTTAGTGTGGTCACTTATCCTCGGGAACTTGCAAACCTCTATTTGAAAATCAGGTTTGTTTTTAATGTGTTGGGGTTTTTTAATCAAAACATATTCAATGCTCTTCCTTTATGAATCTAAAATCAATACCTCATATTGATTACAAAGAGCCAGGATGCATTTTCCTGGTCAACAAAACTCTGCAAAACATTTATAAAGTACTGACAATTTCAGCAATATGATAGGCTTTCTTGAAGTGTACATAATTATTGACATCCCAGTCTTCATTCCCATTCCACAGCTACCAGAAATAATATTCTGGTCTTTACAGAAGAATTGAATTAATATTTGCCACTTTGTCTTTTCTCTCCTTTGGAGAATTTTAATGCATTTTCTTGAAGAGGGTGTTTTGTCACCAAGGTTGAGGGTTTGTTGTTGAGCCCTTGAGCAAGTCTTGGTCCCACATGCTTAAATCTCCTGTTCCATAGTCAGCTTGACCTCTCTGATGTTAAGCAGCTGGGGTCTTTTCCTTTAAAGGAAAAAACGGACTTTTGTCTCTAAAGGCAAAAAATGTCAGTTTACCATATGCCTCTGCATCCTATATAATATCTCAGCAGAGTTACAGTCCACATAACTAAACTCTGTAATGTCAGTTTATATTCTATTCTGGAAGCCTGTGTTGTTAGTTTCTTAGAAAAAAAAAAAAAGTATTGACAACAGTTCTAACATAGCTGTTTTGTTTTAACCAGTTTCATGCTCTTTTTTTTCCAGATGATAAGACAGATATCTGTTCTGAGTGATATTCCACATTTTAATCTTCTGAACTTTGGAGTAAAGATAATTGACTAAAGGAAAAGCTTACAGATGCTTTTAAAATGATTTGCAGATACTTAAGTAGGAAAAAAAACCAAACAAATGTAGCCCAGAACTTGTTTTTTATAAGAATATATCACTCATTCTGAGAGCTGGACTGGAATTTCTATGAAATATACTTTATTGACAGTTATATTTCAGTCACTATTCCTGTCAAATAGAAGAAATCAAAGATCATGCATCTAAAGTACGTGTTCACTGTAATCAACACCGGAAGTGCTGGTTCCAGGTCTGAAAGAATATGCTTCTAAAACTGTGCAGAACCCACTGTAAGATTGTAACTTTATTACCTACATGATACTACTATCACATAACCAAAGATCCCTGTAATATAATCTTTAGGGTCCAATAGGATAGAAGAATGAATTCAAAATAACAGTCCGCCTCAGCTACATAATTAATTCTTCAGAAGCCAGTAACTAATGGGACATACTGACTCTAATTTCCTGTGTTAGCTGAATTTTATGAAGGGGAAAAAAATGTAATGCTACATGCTATTCACACAGTATTGAATATATTTCTCCTTTGAAAGCTTTTTAACACTTAATTTTTCATAAATTAGTCTCCATGTAAGGTGTGAGATCTGATATTGACACGTGGAGCTTATAGAACATCACTAGTAAAAGTGTCATTGGTTTGTAAGACTGAAACAAGAAAAAGAATTCACAACCCCACCCATCCATCTTTAAATTTCCGTAGCTTCCTAGGGGATGCTGTTGCTAAAACAAAACAAAGCTACATTACATTTTAATGTGTTCCATAAGAGAGTAAGGAGAACTGCTGCTGATGGCTTATATCTTCCCCTCTCAGCCTTACGCTGGCCTGGACCTCAAGTAATAACCAGCTGCTGAAGTTTGCCCCACTGTTAAGGACTTTGAAGTAAGTAGACTGCTGTAACTATTCAGAATTCAGCCGTTCATACCAGCTGTTAATTTGCTCAACTATCTTGCTTGCCTTTCTGTAAATGTGATCAGAAAGCTACCCAGTGGAAACTTTGATGTGGATTCCCAACGCGTTAAGGTAAGATGGGTAAGAGAGGTCTGTTCTAGTCAGAAAGTGGGAGAAAAGTGTGGGAGAACACAGGGTAGTTATCAAAAATTGACACTGTATCTTCACTGGAAAGAGGATGATCTGTTAATGTGAGTGAACACGAACACTGAGGTCAAATGCATGGAGTTCTGGGCTTGACAGCTAGTGTGGGCTGGATGCACAGCCTAACACAGAAAGCCCTTCTGCATGAACCCAAGCGAGGACTGAAGCAACACTCAAACTAACAGCTGCAGAAGCAGACTGAACAAAAATCAGAATCCTGTAGCAGACTAACGCTTCTCCTAGGTAAAATGCTATTGTATTAATGAGTTTGAAATTACTTTATTTGCTGAACTCTGCAGGAAACTCCACATGAAGTGTAATAGTGATGAGACTGAAAATTGATGTGCTGACAGAAGAGTGGGAAATGAAAAAGCCAAAGCCAAGGACAGAATGTTTGGGAAAGTGTTTTTTACATATGCTTGTATTACTCTACATCTGTTCATTTCCCTCTTACAGCAATTTTTTTTTTCAGCAACGCAAAATAGCCATTGGCATTAAGAAATTATTCTCAATCTGAGTAATAGTTTTGCTGCTGATGTGCTAATAATTAATTCTGTAAAGCATTTCATTTGTGCTGTGGACTACTGCAAGAATATGTACTTGTACTGCTATTTTATGATTTTTCTACCACTTTGCTTCCTTACACTTTGGGAGGCTTCAAACAACATCAAGATGTATCTTATCTAGGTACTTGCTGGGAAAGTAATGCTAGGCTTTCATGTAATGATGAGACTTAATCAAATATTTACTCTGAACTGACACTGTCTCCCTCTATTTGCAAGTATTTAAATGCTTCTGAAAGAATTAATCCAGCTAATTGATCAACAAAATAATATCAAATGAAGTAGTTTCTCAACTTTTGTTTTAACACTGTAGGATCAGGAGCCTTGGACAAGCTCTCTATCACACATCTCATGTATATCTTTACACATGCAAAATATAGACCAGTGTTCAAGCTACTATTCTGAACCATGAATAAGACTTTTTCACTTCAGAATGGTAGGTAATTCTCTGTTTATCAGAAAGAATTTGAATCAGGAAAGCGATTGCCCAGCTATTAAGGCCTAATGGATTCAAACTGCCATCTAAATATTAAATAGTAATTACATTTATTTATTTTCATTAAAGTCAAAGAATATGTTTTGCAACCTACTTAAAAGAGGGAAAGTTCAGGCTCAAGAAAAGACAAATTTGTGAAAAATGTAATCTTAAATATCAGCATAATGTTGTATTTTGTTATGTAAATTATATTCATTTGTTTGATTATGTCAAAATTTTGAGCGAATGCCCATGGGAAGGAGTAGTAGGGAAATTTAAAGAAGCTGTGATATTCACAGAGATCTTCAATTCTATTTAATAAATTCAATGCTTTTAATCTCTGACAGAGCATCTGTTTAAAGAGGCTGTTAGATAGCTTTCTCAGCATCATAGCATTAATGTTCTTTCAACATAATTACTTACGCTTTGTTTCTGTTAGACTAAAGCTCTCTTTTCTTAAAGAACATTCTTTCCTTGACATAGTCCCCATGGCATAAGTATATAGGAAGAAGAAAGTATAAAAGAAGATTCCATAGTGATTTCTTCAGACAATAAATGCAAGAACAATATTTCAAGATCATTCACTCCTTTATCTCCTTTCCTTTTTATTTTATTTAGTCCAATCAATGCAACAACTCATCATCATTATTTGACATTTTTTTTTTCTAGCAATGACAATGTGTTCCTAAGAGTTATTAAAATGATGTAGTCCATCTTAGAAGAAATACGTGTTAATGTTATTGACAGAAATACAGAATGATGCGAAAGTTGATTCTCCAAAAAGCAAATAAATCTAGTATCTTTTACAACTACCATTTTAAAATGAAATTATTACATCTAATATACCTCTTGAAATCCATCCTTGAATATAATCAAAAGCTGTTTGGACACAGTCATGGGCAACCAGCCACAGGTGACCCTGCTTGACCAGAGTGAGGATTGGACCAAATGACCTCCAGAGATCCCTTCCAATCTCAACTATTCTGTGATTTTGTGGAGTCTGGTTCAAGCTGACTTCTTACTTGTCTACTAAGGATCCTATCAAGTATCAGAAGTTAATAACATCGTTCCTTTTCTGTAAAAGTTTTTATTTTATATGGTTAATCTGTGTCAGTGGAGGGGAACATTTCTAACAGTTGATTATCTCAGATTGAAAGAGTGACTAGGACAGGTGAAATAAACTATTATTTGGTGAGACTACCTGTCTCACCTCATTGATTACAGACTGTTTTGACAGTTAGCCTAGGAGGTATTTTCTAGACGGCTAAAGTTAGATAGTAGGAATCATAATCTGAAGGACTGATTTCATATAGTTTGGGGCAAAAAGTCTTTTGTGTTAAACAATCAGGTGAGTGTTAGACATCCTCTGTTGAAGAAGTTGACACGAGCAATGAGACAGCGTGAGTAGTTGAGGTGTACATCGTCATACCGTAAACTTCTGTAGCTGAGAAGGATTAATACTATCCTTAACTTTCAACAGCTAAATCTTGTAGTCAAATTCCACAAATATCTGTCTACTTTCAGATACCTGGTTTCAGCAATGCTTAAAGAATCCGAATTCACCACAGAGTGAACAGGCATAATTTAATGACTAGGTTTGGGATTCCCAGGAAACACATGCTTTGGAGTAGATGCTTAAACTTCACAAGATCGTGTATGAAAAGGGCTTCTCTCAAAAGTTTTGGATGTCTTAGGCACCTGAGTCTGAGTTCAGTGCACATGTGAGATTGCAACTCTCACCCAAAAAACTTGTTCACAAAGTTCTCACATATATTCCATTAACCAAAGGATTATCTATTGCCATTAACTAGAAAAGAACATCTCAGCAGGTTAGTGGTGGTTTTAATCCTTATATTCCTAGGGCTTTTTAAGACATCATAACAAGAGTCTATTTTGGTAAGCTTTTGGGGTTTGACAAAATTTTCTTGGTTGTGAACTTGCACCATTGATTGGAGTTTGTTTTGTAATCAAAGAGAGTGAGTGAAATAAAGCAATTTGAAAACTTCTAAGAATCCAAGATAATAATCCAAAATAACACTTAAGTCACATTCCATGCAAAGGAGTGTCTCAGAAATGTTCAGCAGCATGCCATGGTTTTTTTTCTGTTCCAGTTAACAGAAAATACCTTACAATTCCGCAATCGCTAAAGTGAAATTTATTGCAATTCAATTACGTACACTTAACTATTCTTGCACAAGCATTATAGAGTAAAATATGGCTCGCTGCTTCTATATATAAAAGTATGTCAAAACCCTTTTAAGATCCGAGGTGTAAATTCATGATTCTGCAGATCATTAATTCAATTTCATTACTATTTTTAAATGTGACTAAGGGAATATATGTCCTTAAATAATTCAGAAACAAATCCCACTGAATTTTAGGAGGCCTTGCAGTGTGTCTCTAAGCTGCAAACCTGTAAGCTGCGAAACTACTATGTCTGATATTAAAAACCCTTGTGATTTTTTTTTTGATGGCAGCACATTATTAAGCATAAGAGGAACACGCAGAGAATCAGACATTATGAAAGCACTAATGCTTTGTTGTTAAACATCTGTTTTAATTTAAACCTTCACACATGTGGACTCAGTGCCTGTTTCTTCTCCACAGACAATGTTTGCACCAGACAGGAATCTTAAAGTTTCCGAGGAGGCACTTGGTATTCATGTGAGTAAAACACTAAGAGAAGGTAAAAACAACAGAAGTGGGTAATATTTATCAGCTGTCTGAACGTTTCTTTCAAGCTAGCAGGCAAATCATGTTATTCAAACACTTATGCAATATTTATACTGTCTTAACTTGAACACGCTTCAAGACAAAACTTCCCTTTTTTTTCAAGTCTCACTGACTGAAATAGAAGCCAAGGTTGACTCAAAATCAGGTGAATCTTCACTTCCAGAATGTTTTTATCCTGCAAATTCTATATTCTGTATTTCTATTCTCTGGAAAGTATATTCTGCAAATTATTATCAGGCTAAGAGATTATTATCTAAGGCTAAGAGAACAATTTGTGCCTGTTTCGAATAAATTTGCAGTACAGAGATTTGTAACCTCATATATTTATGTTTTTTAAAAGGTCTGTGAAACTTTTCTTCTTGAAGTCAACCTTGCATACTGCAACTGCTTAAATATCCAGTTAAGTTTCCTAGATATACTGTTATTGTTCAGTAAAATTCAGTAGTAAAATCTTTGACTTCCTTAGACTTCTTGATAATTGCTAGACTTAATTTCAAATGATGAACAGAATCACTTTGTTAGTTTAAGTTTTACACGAGAGTTGAAGAAAACCAACATTCTGTTAAGTAAAAAGTAAGGACAAATAAACCTGGGAGGTGGGAGGGACAGTGAAGAAAATGTGAGGGAAAGGTGATTTTGCAGGTGTCTGTAGTTATATTTCAGTGCAAGTGGAGACAATGTTCTGGGAGGCAGCTGGATATAATAGTCACAAGGTTGTTACTTTGTTGTGATTCTTTTTCAGCTTTGAGGTAAGTAGAGACAATTTATCATTCTGAAGTGTTTTGTAGAGAAAAACTAAAAAATTGAAAAAGCTGCCCTTAGCATCTGAGGACAACCACAAGCACGATGGGGTCCTGGGTGTTTAAACAGTTAAACCTTTAAACCTTGTGAGCACTGTTTTATTTTATTGTTGCTCCTTAGAAACCCCAGAGAGGTCTCAGCCCTGCTTTGCTGTTTTGTATGTAAACCTGACGCAAGGGTTAGTCCCCACCTCAGAAATCTATTGTCTGCGACATAAACTCTGCTTGTCAGATCTTCAGTCCTATGTGTTTAAGGAGCAGGTCCTTATCTGATCAAATCAACTTAATGCTTGGGAAATAAATATGTTATTTTTGTTTATATCGGAAGAAAGGACTTCCGTGGCCAAAGGGAACTAGAGAAAGACATGAGAAGAGAGTCTAATTTAAGGAATTGAAAATGTGGTTGCAGTTGCAGGTTTCCTTGTAATGGAGTTTCTCAGGGATTTGAAGGGCATCTTTGAATATTACATTTTGGAAAAAGGAGAGAGGCCATCAATTAGGACATAACTTCACACTATGTCAGAAAAATATAGACTTGGATCTCCTTCTGAGGATCTTGCATCGAGAATCTGCAACATTAGCAAAAGTCTCGTGCTCAGCACCAGTAATTGTAAGTAGCAATTTGGACAACAGACTTTCTTTCCATTCCTTAGAAATGGATCTCCTTAAGTAGAGATTTATCTGAGACGTTTTTGGACATTGTGCAAGAGCACAAGTGTACAGGCTTCCTAATTTCCATCTGAACAATAGTTATCAACAACTGCAATATGTGTCTCATATTTTAAACACATTTAGTAGTCCCCAAATTGTCACGGCAATTAGTGAAACTGAAGATCACAAATGGATCTGCTTGATTTGGTTGCAGAAGCTGTTAACATTAGAGGCTGAGAACATTAATCTCTTACTTCAGTGAGCATTTAAAAGTGTGGAACTTGCATTGCTTTCAGTATGTTGCTAAATATTAAAGATACTTTTATTGGATAACATATCTCTGCTACCAAGAAAAGTGTCTCTGAGTGGAAATGTTTTTATTTGGCAGAATAGATCTTGCACAATCAGACTTTCTTCAAAAGTCTTTACCAAAAAAGTGATGTTTCTCATACCAAACTACTTCCAGTGCATTACTGAACCAAACCTGCAGGAAAGGAAGCATAAATCTCTTCTAAGTAAATAAGAAAGTCTAACTGGTATAGATTAGATTGTTTCTTTTGGAGACCTACCCTGTGGGAAAAAGAATTTAAATTACATATTAAATTACTCTAACTTCCTTGAGCTGTTTTCTAATGACTTACCGAAACTACAGTTACAGCTCACATCAGGGAACCACCCAACCTGGCATTAGCCTCTGCAACTACTTTTAACAGACAAGAATGCAGCAATATTTTAGAAATTAAAGTTCTGTAGCTAGGCCCCAGAGAGATGCTTGTCTGCTTACACAGTTCAAGCAAAGTTCTGTCCTCAGTCTCTCATTTTCATAATGTCTAAGAAATGTTATTAATTAAATCAGGATGATCTAATCAGTAATTATGTGCATAAAATGTAATCAACAGCTTCTAGGCTTTGTGTCCTATCAGTAACTGCTAATTCCTGCCATATATAGGAGCTGTAAAGATGATGGGCTGAACGGGACTGTCCCCAGAGCCTCTAGCAATAGCTGGAGGGCTCCACTGTAACACGTGCAGTGTTGCAAATTTCTAAGCACTACCTCTGATCTTTTACTCACCCTTCCTCATCTTTCTCAGCTTTACCTTCTCATCAGGCTTTTACTCATTTTTCCTTTGAACTTTTACTCACTAGCTATATTCTTGGTTCATCACTAGACAGTTGCTCTAGGCAAATATTCGTGGATCTCATCCGCAAATATGAGGCTTGGATAAGGAGAATTGATCATACAGTATACTTTCCAATATGCTGAAGAAAAGTTTCCCTCAATGTATCCTTTTTGGAGATGTGTCCCTTGTCTTAAAGTTTAAGTAATGCAAATAAACAGGAATGCTGTTCAAGAACAAGATAGATCTTACATTTCGTCGTCACCTGCTTGCAGATCTGTAGCCTGTCATCAACATACAGTTCAGTTTTCACATAAAAGGTAAGAATAAGCTTTTAATAACAGTAGCTAATTCATATGGGTCTTTTTATAAATAAATGTCAAAAAAACTTTTATCCAACTATGTAGTGGAGCACAGAGAGACAAGGTGACTTGCTAAGTGTCATACAGCAGATATCCCCAATTCTATTTTATGCAACACACTTTCCCATGCCAAATACAAAAGAAAGAGAAATCTAACTACTTTTATTTATAGATAAATAATCTTTCTCTAGGCATGTAAATATTGTTTCTCCTCTTCACTTCTCATTCTGAAATGAAAGTCAGTTCTTCCCTTATTGATCATAGTTATCTACATATAACAAATTGGTTTTTTAAAAAAAGCAGTACACAGATTTCAGTAATTGATTCCAAGTGTAATCCTTTGTTTACACAGCACAGAGAGACAAGGTGACTTGGTAAGTGTCATACAGCAGATATCCCCAATTCTATTTTATGCAACACACTTCTCCATGCCAAGTACAAAAGAAAGAGAAATTCAACTACTTTTATTTATAGATAAATGATTTTTCTCTAGGCATGTAAATACTGTTTCTCCTCTTCACTTCTCATTCTGAAATGAAAGCCAGTTCTTCCCTTATTGATCATAGATATCTACAGATAACAAATTGCTTTTTAAAAAAAGCAGTACCCAGATTTCAGTAATTGATTCCAAGTATAATCCTTTGTTTACACACACAAACCACGCTTCCAATCTATTTGGTCAAGCAATAAATAAACACTCATTTCCCTCTGATATCTCAAATCAGCTTCAATATTCAATCCCTACAGAAAAATTCTTTCCCAAGAATTTGCTATGCTCTGAAACCGAAGCAGAATATAAATCTTCTTTCACTCAGTTTCCTCTTCAAGCAATTGCTGCACAAAACTGAACATATTTCTCTAACATAAAGCGTTTGGTTGTATATGCAGGAGAAATGCATTAGAAATATGTTCAATAATATCACATGTGAATTATCACCATAATATGCAATCAGCACTACCTTAATATATAAAACTAGCTTTCCATTGTCTCTACAAAAGAAACTGTCTATGAGAGGGTACAGCGATGAAAAATTTAGAATATCAATCTTTGACTCTTTATTTCTAGCTCTAATTGTAGTTTATTAATCAACATGTTTAGTATGGCAATAATTGCCCTAGGGAAAATTGTAACGAAGCTGTGCAACAACCTGGAGTTTTATTTCTAATGCTCTGATACATTTGTTCAAAAGTTTTGCAAGGAACTGTGAGTCAGATGGTGTCCACAAGCAGAACTGATAGAAAGGTTGAAAATGGTATGTTTAATTGGTTTTACTGTGGTGGGTTAACCTTGGCTAAGGGCCAAACTCCCACTTAGCTGTTCACAGTCTCCTCCTACTCAGCTGGAGTGAGGGAGAAAATTAGATAAGAAAGATTATGATTTGAGATAAGGACGGGGACATCACTTACTAAGTACTGATTTGGGGAAAATTAATTTAATTTATTGGCCATTCAAATAGATTCAGGTAGCGAGAAACAAATATAAATATTAAAACTTTACTCCTTCTCTCTGAGTATGAGGTGTGGACAACTTAAAGCAACTCAGTTCAAAGAATCCTTTTTCTGAAATGCTAATAACTCATCTTGTGTTTTTTACATATTTTCCGGTAATTTGTTCTCTATCGCATCACCTTCATCTTAGGAATACTTTTCTTTTTCTCCCGTTGCAGGATGGTATTTTTCTAGACTTGATCAAACTTTAGGGATTTTCATAAATTCAACTGAGCTTTGAAATTCAAGTGCATAACTGTAACTGCAGTAGGTGGACCCTGTTTGCAGCACTGTAAATAGAGTTACTGAGAAAGCAGAACTACTAAGCTACAGACCAGATGGTATCTGGAATTCTGTATTTGTTGTGCTGGTTACCAGCAGTTTTATAAAGCTTTCCCAGATATAATAATAGCAATATGTTAATAAAATTACAGTTTTCTGTTTCACATCTACAATATCAAGCACGCTTTGGATTTTTTAACTCTCTAGCACTTAGCATCTATATTAACTTAGAACCTCGTTGTATGGCATAAAAATTAGGATTCTTGTTATCACTACTTCAGTGAAAAGCTTCAAAGCGTGACGCCATAAAAGCTAAATAATAATAATAAAAAAAATGTAACAAAGATAGAACCCCATCTGGAACCCAAACTGATCTGTAAGCCAATTTAGTAGCTTTAGAAAGCTTTGGAAGTGGCAGTGCTAGATTCAAGCTTCCACAGTACCGCTGCTTTGCTTTTATTTTCCTTGTTTGCTTCTGGGAGGAGTTACGTGGACAGAGTTATGACTTTGCCTGAATTAAGGCACATGTCACATAGAAAAGGGCACTTCTGAAACTTCAATAGCCATTCAAGACTTCCACTGAAATAATGGTGCTGAAAGAGGGGAAATTGAGAAGGGTGAACGCTTGAAAAGATGAGTATGAGATGTGTCTTTAGAATGGTTATTCTTCAAGGAGATTCAGCAGGTAATGGCAGAGAGAAAACAATTTTTTTTACAAAGAAGGGAATGAAAGCTCTAGAAGTAGGAAGAAATTGATTTCTATTGCAAAATAGGACACATTATGGGTCATAGATTTTCTCTGAAGTCAACTGTATATTAAAACATATGCTATATCTTTAGGTAAAATACATTAATAATGTTTAATCAATTTGGTGACTTCTATAATTTGTCTTTTGACCAAATTATCCCTGAAAATATAAGTAAGCACAAAGCCAAAGCATTAATTAAATTTTAGATCAGATTTATTGAGGAGTCAGCCAGGTTGTTCAACAAGCACTTTCAGTAAGCATAAACGGGCACGGATATTGGAAAATGCATTCCTGGTCACCACTAAAACCACCTCATTCCACCCATTCCTTATAGCAGCACAAATGACTGTGCACATTTATACGGTGAGCTGGGTCAGAAAGCTGAGCAGATAAAAACGGCAGGGAAGGAGAGAGAGGAAGGATTAATTTCCTGTCAGATCAACTCTTGCATCTGATTCACTGCTTTGACACCTGAACAATTTTCTGACAAAACTGAGCCTTGAAAGCAGGGAGCACAGAGGCAAGGAGCTAGCAGGGCTTCTTTAGGTGGAAGCGGTGATCCATAACTGCTGGAATGGCTACTGAGAAATTCCCATCCGAGAAGCACCGGATTCAGATTGTGATATAAGCATACTCTGCTGGTTCAAATATTTTCAAAAATAATTGGCAGGTTGAATTTTTATTAGCAGGATTTATTTGTAGCAGGATTATCTAAGCAAGTAAGTCAAACAAACATGCAGTAAGGATCAGAAAGGAAAAGCTGCAATAACCTAATTTCCATCTTACAACTGGTATTTTTTTCTGCTGTGTTCCTCTCTTGCACTTTAGCCTAAATTGCACCATTTTTATCTGTCCAATGATATTCTAGGATTTAAGATTCTCTTTAAACCTCCTCAGCTATATGCAGGTTACCTCACCTGATCAGCTAATGAACCCAGGCATCCTGTTGTCCCTGACATTTATCTCATGTGTATTAGTTCAGAATCCAGTGTTGTGAGTAATGAACTACAGCAAAACTTCAATTGATTCGTATCAAATGAAAACTAATGTTTGCTTTCCAGCAACTCCTACTGCATTTTTGAGCAAACAACAATCTTATGTTAATTTTTTGACTTATATCTGGCAGTTGCAGAAGCTAGGAGAATGTATCTTCTAGAAGAATATGCAGTTGTGTCCTGAACACCTTGAAGGCAGAGGAGTCCACAACCTCTGGGACCAACCTGCTTCTCTTGGTAAAAAAAGCTTCTTTATATCTGATTGGAGTTTTAAATGTTCCATAATAATAAATAATAAAAACTTGTTCCACTGGCAGTTAGGCAAAAGTAGGTGAAATTACAGTACACCCTGAACTGAATAAAAATATTTCTGATTTTTAAAAAGAAAGAAAAAAAAATGGTAGGCCCAGAATGGAAAAATTGTGCATACTTTTAAGTTTTGTTGAATTCTAAACATTGGTCTGAGGATTTTGATAAACATGGATAAATTTGCATTGATCTTACTGTGATAGATGAGCTGCAACTAGAGAAAATAAGGCTTGACTTTTTTAATCAGAAAAAATATGAGTGTGCAGGAAAACTATTTTAAAATATACATTTATTTTTTTTTTTGAATGAGCTTTATATTACACTTGAAGAAGGGTGTTTCTGTGGATACAAGGAAGGAAGATAAGTTATAAAACTATTTTATGAATTACACAGACTACATTTAAATTTATAATGTCTTGGAATGAAACTATAAATATTTATGAATTAATGCCATTAATTTCTGTACTAAATCATATTTTTATTTAAATATTTCTGAAGTAAAACTACTTCCTTGGAAAATCAAATCCAAATGATTAAATAAATAATATTAATTTATAGTAAATATCTGATGCAATAGTTTGCAAATGGTTATTTCTTCCACTTTTTACCTTTTACTAGCACCTATCCTAATAAAATGTGAGCTGAAAAAGTTAATTTGTCGTACGACAAAGCTATTCAACTGATCAACTAAGCCCTTAAATTATAGGGAATATTAGAATAATTTTTTGCATGAACAAATCAAGCTTAATCCCCCAGGGAGGTTGGCTTTTTAGACATTCAATAAAACCAAATTAAATATCTTTAGAATGTGATTTAGTCTATTGTTGCCTTCTACAAGTGTTGTTAATGGTACTTAAGAAGAGAATGGCATTTATACTGAAATTAACAGCAAATAATTTCTCTAAATGTCTTTTTTATGAATTATTTTTGTCTGTGTAATAGGCTATGCGCTATGGAAGGAATCTTCAGAGAACAAATAGCAAATATCAACAATTTACAACTGATTAATTACTAAATTACTCTTTAATGATTATTAGAAGTTAGCTAATATATTAATCCTTGTCCATGGAAAATAACATTAAAGTGAGTATACCTGAAAAGTGTTTATATTCCACTGATACAGAGAGCTGATGTGATATTAGATGACAAAATGCAATTTATTTAGAAGTCTTGCTAGTTCATACTTAATATATTATTGACAGCTAAAAATACAAAGCAGCAGTTTTAAGCAGCAGCTAAAGCTTCCCAAATTTCTGGTTCAGACCTTTCCTCTTCTGTAGACAAAACAGACTAAGAAAATAAGCTTAAAAATGAAACTCTACAGCCAATGTTCTGTGATGTTTTATATATATATATAATAGCATGCAAGCTGTTTATCCAAGAATTAAGAGAAAAATAAACAAAAATAGGTAATAAAATCTCCCACTGCTGGAAAAAAAAAAGTATGTTGTGAATCTTATTTTTTCTGTTTTACCTGGAGTTTTTTGTTTGCATGGTTTTTTTGCTCATTTCCCTAAGGTGGAATAATCTTGTTTCCTGTATGAGTAAATTTTTAATAGGAATGATTGTCTTCAGCAACTTGAGGTACTTCCATTTTACAGCCAAATCTAGGAATCCTGGCAGACTGTGACAAAGAATAGGAATCTTGGCAGACTGTGACAATGACAGGCATTCAAAGTGAACATGGCCGTTGAGAAGGTGGCACTGTTCCCTCTGTTGAGTTTGGATGTGAGTGTGGTTTGCAGAGACACAGCTGTTATTTAATGAAGTTGTATGAATTCCTTCCACATCCATTAATGCACATGACAAGGAGATGGAAAAGCCAAATGTATGTTAATGCTCTGCTTATTACTTACTAATATGAATCAAATAATACCCGGTTACCATTCCAGTTATGTCTCTTACCTGTCTCTCTGTGCTTATCACAGGCAAAATCACTTTTCTACATATTATGGAAATACAGACTATAGAATATCTTTTTTTATTATTATTATTTTGTTGTCATGGTCAGACATTTGTGATATGACCTGTTATGTTCATTCTGCCCACAAATACACACCAAACACAGTAAAGAGAGGATCTAATCACCTCTTATCTCACCCCTGTAAACAAGTTTGCTATTGCTTTCTCAAATAAAAGAATATTTACAGTTTTCAGTAGTTTTCAGAAAGGGAGAAATAATCCACTTTCTAGCTGTAATGCATCAACTGAGAAATTCGAAAATAACAGATGTCAGTGCAGATTGGATTTATTTTTCCAATATGGTTTTAAATGAATGAATGTGAAACTGTTAATACTTGTTGTATCTCAGAAAGTTGGTTATATTTACATGATTTTAATATCTGTTTTTTAATGTTAGAACTACAGTGACGTATGTGGGAGGTAACTGGCAGTTTCCCAAAAGAGCCTAGTTGCTATGAGCTTGTCATTTAGGATGACAGCCATCTTTTCTTTCCTAGTTATTTTGTGATTTCATAAATCAGATCTTTTTTTCACAGTTAAATACTGAATGCAGTATTTCTACTCACAGTACAGCTCAACAGACAGATAAATATTCCAACAATGCTATATGGACTAATGAAGAAGGGTCTATTTTTCTTGAAAGAAAGACATTCTAGTCTCCTAAAGCAGCCTTGTATTGTTGTTGAAGGTGTACAGAGACATTTTCTTCTTAATGCAGATGAAGAAATACATACTGGTTGATTATCTGCAGGCATCTTGGGAATGTGGTAAAATGAGATCTACCAATAAACTGATTTGCAGAGGTTATGGTCAGGAAAAATAACAGTGACATCCTATATGCTCTGAATCCACATCCTTGAATACTGTGGAGTCACATATACATTTCTTTAATGCCAAAGACATACTGGGTTTTTTTCCCCACTTCTGTGTTATAGTACCAATACAGTTAGGGAAGAACGAGCTGGACTGCTGCTTTCCTTCTACATCATCCAAATTGTCAGGTTAGCTCTGTCTGCAGAGTCCTCATTAGAAAGGGGAGCGGAGAGAACGAACAGCTTGCTTTTTTCAGATTCCAGATGGAGTTTGTAAATCTGACAGGTGGGGAAGAGAAATGAGTGGGGAAGAAAAATTTTCATACTTGTGAAATGACAAAAATTTCTCCAGAAGGTCTTGAGAAAATGAATATTGGACAAGCCAGGGTTGTACATTATACCTTTACTGAGTAGAATAGCATTTGAAAGGTTAATAATTCAAAACTACTTGTAACTAACACTCAGATAATCTGCAATTGGAAATATATCAAATGAACACCAGACAATATCCTCATCCATTAATAGATTTCTTTGCATAAAGGCTTGTGCTATTAGGTGTTTCATCTGAACCTCATTTTCCTGTATCTTCCATGTACGAAATGTTTCTCTGCTACAGGAATATGAATCTTACAGATACGACTTGCTTGTTTTTAAAATTCAATCCAATGTGCTTCCAGGCACCAAATAACTGTACAAAGACCATACAGAATGCACTTTTTATTTTGGTTCACATAAATTTTTAAGATTTCGCATACATTTTAATATGCTGGCTTCCTTTTTGAGCTTGCAAGCAGGAGGTTGTGATTTTCCAGGTATGAGCATTAGACTACATTGCATGAGTGTCTAACTAGGTAGCCCTTTAGCTTAAGGCCAATACTTATCTGCTTGCTTGCTTCACATCCGACTGTGCCACTTATCTGAAATGAGTCGTATTTAAATAATACGGCAGTTTATATAAATCGTACTTTCCATTTTGCACATTTGCAGATATTGGAGGCAATGGAAAGGAAGTCAGGTTGGAAGCTTAAAAGCTAAACTTTATGCTACAAGCTATTCCATTTCTGTACTTCCCAAATGTAACCAAAAAGCAAAAGGTAAGGAAAGAGTATGAAAAAAAATTAAATTAAAAATATGATGTGTCTGATAATGAAATGTATGAGAATGAAACCTAAATTTCATTTAACAGTTTGAGAATAAGTATGAGGATATATCTAATTGCTCTCCACAAATCCAGGCTAAGCAGCTATGAAACACTACTGGCAGCAACAAGTGGAGATGAAGTATATGGAAGCATATGGGGGTTTGTGGAGCAGGTTTGTTGGAGCAGTTGTGGAGCTCTAAACTAAAATTTTGCTGCCTGGCTAGATATTGTAGGAAGATGAACTAGACTACACATGTGGTTCCTTCTAGTCCTATTTGGGAACAACTGAAGTGAAATCCCTGATCATGTTGAAGTATTTCCATTCATTTGAATATGCCTGCATTTAATTTTAAGATAATTTAATTTTCTCAGCAGTCTATTGTGTTCCCATCTCTGAATTTGCCTAGGTATTTATACATATATATAGACACTATATAGAAATATAATATATAGCATATAGATATATGTACTATATGCACATATATATATTTCCAGATTATAATGTGTCATGACACAGCTTTTAAGCTCCTCCAGAGCACAGGTAGATGAAACAAATGCTAGGTAAAATTAACAGCTGTATGTCACTGTTGAATTCTCCAGTGCTTTATGGCATTTGGAGATTCACTGTACAAGTAACTCACAGAAATTCTTTTGTAGCACTTATGAGTCACCTTCATAAGAAGTGGCATACAAAAAAATGTTTTGTTTGATTTAAAGGAAATGGAATATGATTATCTTAATCCTGCATGACAATATGTCTTTGCAGAATTATTACAGGATAGTAAGACAGAAAACTTCCTTTCTGTTAGCCTGCCACTTTTATATTATACCATTAGTCTTGAAATACTTCAATAGCTTTACAATTTCTTATTGAGAGTTTTCTTATTGTGCATTTTACTTGACTTTTCATGCAGGGGCTGAAAATTGAAATATAAGGTGTGTTACATATAGTCAGTGCAAAAGTCTGTCTAATCCTTGCAGTGGCTAACAGCACGTGCATACAAGAGTACAAGAACAAGGGCATTTATATGAGCCTTTCTCTTTTGGATTCTAGCAGATTAGTTAAGCTGGAGGTTTCAAAGCAAAATTTTATGTTTAGTAGCTGTCAGTGGAACCACGTTCCAAAAATTATCTGCTCCTATTGTCTTTTCACATATGAAAAAGGTTCATGTTTATTTTTCACCAACAGTGCTTTATCCTTAAGCCTTTACATTACAGACTGAATCAAGAGAACTGGACTTTTTGCTAAAAGAACAGCCTCAGAAGCTGTGAATCCATCCAATAACATCAAAAATTGACATGTAAAAAAGCTATTTCTATAGTCCAAAACAGGCTCTTGGCAGGGCTTCAAAATCCAGATATAAATTTCTTCTGACCACAGAAGGCTTGCTTCTGGGTCACAGAAGAGCAAGTGCTTTCAAGGCATAGGAGATACATGATTTTGCTCTCAGTGGAGTGTAAACTGCTAAACGCTGCACACCTGCAGCCTGGGCTCAGAAAGGGCACTGGCTCCTTTGTATTCACAGAGGAATAACAAACTCCTGGGTAACCTCTGGGGAAAAATGTATATGCTGGGAAAATAAAAGTCCTGCCTCTGCCACAGGAAAGTATTACACCGATGCTTTTAGAAACCGTGGAAGGGTATTTGTGACCTGCTAGGCTGTGTTGTACACTATAAATTCTTCAAGCTTTTGTTACAAGCTCTTATTTTTGCTTTGGTAGGATTTAGAAAGCGAAATACCTTTTAAGCTAGTATTTCACACCTCACTGTCTGCAAAGTGTGCAAAAGGAAAAGGATTATTCACTGGTTGTCAGTAATATCTCTTCCCATTTTGTACCTTTATGCAAAGATAAAGCTCTTTAGGAAGATCTAAGCTCTTTAGGAAACAGGCATACTACTTATTCTCACGAAGGCTCTAGATTGAGATTTATTAGAAACACGCTTCTGAATTCTTCAGATTAATAGGTGACTGAAATGCAAAGTGCCCTTATTGATTATAGAAATCACAGCCAATATAGCCAAGACAAAGCATTTTTTATAAACTTAAACTGGAATCAAATGCTGCTGCCTTTGTATCCAGAGTGTGTATTAGAGGTAGGTAGTAAGAACTACCAGAGTTTCATCAATTTTTTTTCCAACCAAAAAAACCCATGTATTCTAAAAATATACTTAAAATATTACTTGGGCAGGCTCTAAGAGTGCTTGGCTTCAAATTAGTCATCAAGTACTGAGGGATAATTATAGCACTGTAGCAGAGTGAGTGCGAGGAATTGTGGTTCTCGTTGCTGAAGCAGAGACAATTGCTGCGAGCAGCCCCTCCACCCTTGCCATTGCCAGAGCGGTGAAGAGACTGCTTAGCTTATTTCTGTAAAAACACGTCCATGCGTTGGTAGTCTGGAGCGTTCAGAGGAAATTTGTTTTAGTCAAATCAGTGGTAATTTTGCTGTCGTTTTCAATAGCTATGTCTTACTCTACCACACTATCAGAGGCTCAAATGTACTTATTAGCCTGTTTCCCCTGTGTTAGTAATATTCATCTGGCAACCATACCTGCTTTCTGCACAAGTATCCTCATGACCTCCTCGTGACCCTCCTCTCTCCTTCCATTTCAGTCACAGCTACCCTTATGTGCACCAAAAAGGTCACACAAGACCAGGATGAAAAAAGGCCCTCTCCTTTCTGAAGCAAACTCCATGTTGCTGATATCTAGCAACCGACTGACATGCACAGGCTTTTTTTTTAACTCGGAGGATAAATATCTGAATCATATGCCTATATGAGATTATCTGGCATATAAAAGGGAGCTCTGCTCCCTGCCTACCACTCTGCGGTTTTTGGAGAGCAGGAAGCAGGGCTCCCTGTTCAGTGGCTGCACATCTCCATTCCTCACGTCCTGTCAGGCTGCAGACCAAGGCGGCTTCCAAAAAGTAGTCTGGAAATGACTGGCCTGAAAGGTAATGGTGTCCTGATAGTGCTGTGGGCTTTCTTGCAGGGCTGAGCTTAGAAACAGGAGAGCCTAAGAACCAGCTGCCAAAAGCCTCCACAATGTGCCATGCATATGAGCAGAGGAAAAACACCAGGCAATCTGGAAGAGCAGCTTATGTGCCCACAGAGCATGCAGATGTAAATGCCATAGTATGTGCTCTCTGTATTCACACTTGGTTTTCTTCAGATTTGAATAAATCTGCACTACTTAGTGATACCAGGGCATGGTGATCCTCAAGGGAGCATGGCCTTAGGTACAACAGAATCCTTTCTCTCCTAAAAGCTTTCCCCTAGTTTTATTTAGCTTTTGTTATGTTAAACGTTCCTTCTAGCTATAATTCCTGGACTCAACAATTCTCATTAATAACACCTGAGGACAAAACCACAGATCACTGAGTATTTTGAAACCAAATGTGTTCTGAAAAATATACAGAAATCCATGAAGTTTTCAATTTAGTTCATTTAAACTGCCTTAACCTCTTAAAGGACAGTGTGGTTTTCTGTAGATCATACTATGTATTGTCGCAGGGTAGTCATTATCTTGGGGAGAAGGCTTATCATCATAAGTACTTGCATCTGCACTGTTGCACAGAAGGATATTAAAGACATCCAGATAAAAGATGCCAGCTGAAAAGAGAAAAAAAAAAAAAAAAAGGTCTTTTGGATTTGGTCTTACAGGCTGTAAGCAGCAGAGGAGCCTTGTCTTTTCTTTAAATCCTCTATATGTATGAAAAACTTCAGCTGAATAAAAAATGTTTTTCCAGTCTTTAAAATATGTTTCACTGGTACACAAGGAAAACAGTTATCTTAGTGAAAGGAAAATGAATGCAGTTTTGGGAAGATTACAAGATGAAAAGAGAAGTAACCTCATTGAAATCGGGCAGCTACAAGTACACAGCAAAGTCAAAGTGCGCGTTTCAGAGCAGGGCCAGCACACACTGCAGAATATTTATCATTAACATTGATCACACAAAGGAAAAACACAATTGAGCTACAGTAAATATTTTCACTTGCAAACAGTAACTTTTAAAAATATCATTTGGATATTAATAAGAGGGTATCATTGCATGATTTTCTCTTCCTCAACTGTCCTTTCTATTTTAGGAATTTTTGGCCTGACTACTTTCTTCGACTTCCCCATGTAAAAGATCAAGTCTTAAGAGACAGACGTTGCTTAACGTGGATATTTTCTTTGTTTTTTTTTTTTCCCTAACTTAAAAATAAAATAAAAATTTACCTTTAGACACAAAAGTGAGCCAATCCAACAAATATCCAAAACATTTTTCACTCAGACTAGATGGTGTCAGTGAAAGCTGAATTTAGTGCTGTTATCTAGACACTAAAGTGCTTATAAAGGAGAGAATTTCCTGTTTGCCAGAGATAAGAAAGTTTAAAATACCACGGCAGTGAAACAAGACATATGATGACAATGTGCCAGATGACAACTAAATGGCCTAAAAATGGAATAGAAATGAATTCTACGTGCAGTATCTTTTTACACACTGCCATTTTCTACACGAATTTTCTTTTCTCAGTTACCCTGTACCATAGCATAAGACTCAAAAGTAGCACAGTTAACAGAATGCAGCGTTCATTTCAAGTCAAAGATACGCTACTAGATCTTGGGTTGGTGTTTGGGGAGGTGGGAGTGATCGTTTTGTTGGAAACGAATTCTGGATTTCATTCATTAACTGAATTCATCATTCTCTTCAACAGATTGACAACAAAAGGCAACTCTAATATTTTGGGTATCATTAGTTTCAATATGTCACAGGAAACTTCTCCTAACAGTACTGAATGTACTTTGAGAAAGATTTATTCAAGAGATTGGTTGTTTTTCGTGTTTAGTTATCTCTTCTCTTTCACAGACAGAGAATGTTTTACTGTGTTTTTTTTCCCTTTAGTTTGCATAAAGTAAATTGTAGCTAAGAGAAATCAATCTAGAATTTGTTTTTTAAATTTAAGATCATTATCAGAAGCATTAACAATAAAGCCTGAGGAAGACAAAGCTTAATTTGCAAAAGAGCGTCTGCCTAATTTAGCCTAAGAAATGTTTATAAGGAACATAAATAATGACATGAAAGGAAGTTAGTGTGACTATTGTTACTATTATAAAGAGAATAAAAGCTTTTCAGAATGAACCAGACTTTAAAATTAATGTTTGAGTATTCGGAAAAGCAAACTTCAAGTCCTTGAGAAGTTTATAATCCCTCTTAGGAAGTTAACATCACTGGCCATAGATAGGTGTGTAATGAATTTCATCTTCTATTATGAAGGAAAAGTCACTCATTCTGTTCTAAATCCTAAAGACAATTAATTTTTAAAGCACCTTTCCATTACATATGCTCAAATTCTTCAAATGCTGTACTGTAAATACATTAACTTCCTTCCCTAAATTTATTGTATCTGTATATTGACTATGGACATTGAATCAGCACTTTCAGTATTTCAAGGCAGAATCAGCATTTTTAGTATTTAAAGAAACCTGATGATGCTATCAATTGTATTATTTGGTAAGTGATTTCAGGTCAAAACTCACAGTATTGGTTAGACTCCCGTTTTTAAAGAAATAAACAAACTGAAAATTTCTTGCTTTATCTTTCTCTGCAAATTTATGTGTATAGAAGTGTGTGTGTGTGTGTATGTACATGTGCATAGCTGCTTATTTTTACAAACATGGTTTGACTAGCTCCCCTGGGGAATGGTGTCATTAATCAGCTAAATATGAGTGCAAAATTGTCCATCGGGCATCTAATTCACAGTCAGAATACGCAAAGCCATGTGGTCTAACTGATTTTTTTGAAACGATTGGAGGGGCTGGGTACAATGCTACGTCTGGGTTAAAAACTGATTTTCTTAAACACAAAATGAAACTCAAAAGTTATGTATGCACGCTTGCTACTGTCCTTTGCTGTATGCAGTGGAACCTTTTTAAAATTTGAGATGTTTACAGGGCTGGAACTGACAGAACTTTCTGAAATAAGGATCATGAGCCCCATTGCTGCCGACAGCCTTGGTGGGCAACAGAGAGACGATGACGTGAGTAAGTACATAGCTTTGCATTCTTTAGGCATCACTGTGAAAGGCCGTTGCACTTCTACTTCAGAAATGCTCTGGGCCTTCTACTGGGTCTTTAAGGATTGTGATTATTTCAATAAGGTGGTAATGTTATGCAGTATCTCCACAGAAATACATGTTAACATTTCTAAAAAATAAATAATTAAATAATCTATTAATTTCTTTCTTAAAACCACTTCTTTCGTAGGACTGCTCATGTCCAGCAGGAGTAGGTGAGTGATTATGCCTCTGTTCTCGGCACTGTTGAGGCCACAGCTTGTGTATTGTGTTCAGTTCTGGGCACCACAGTATAAGAATGACATTGAGGTGCTGGAATGGGTCCAGAAAAGGGCAATGAAGCTGGCGAGGGTTTTGGAGAACACATCTTATGAGGAGAGCCTGAGGGAGCTGGGATTATTTAGTCTGAAGAAAAGGAGGTTGAGGGGAGACCTTATTGCTCTCTACAACTATCTGAAAGGAGGTTGTAGTGAGCTGGGTATTGGTCTCTTCTCCTAAGTAACTAGCGACAGGACAAGAGGTAAAGGGCTTAGCTTGCACCAGGGGAGGTTTAGACTAGACATTAGGAAAAATTTCTGTAGTGAAAGAGTGGTGTGGCATTAGAACAGACTGCCCAGGTAAGTGGTGGAGTCACCATCCCTGGAGGTGTTAAAAAAACCAACATGTAGACGTGCCACTTCAGGACATGTTTTAGTGGTCATGATAATGTTGGGTAGATGGTTGGACTTGATGATCTTAGAGATCTTTTCCAAACTTAATGATTCTGTGATTCTGTGATTTCACTCTTTCTGCCTCTGAAGACAAGATTTCATTTATTGTCATTACAGCTTTCAGGTTGTAACTGGACTTTAGCTAATAATCCTTCCTATTTTTAAAGAGGACATTCTCCCACATGCATACCTTCCTATCCAAATAACCTGTCCATACAAGTTGTATCTAATGCAATTGCAGTCAAACCTCTGGCATTTGCAACCACTAAATCTCTTTCAGTGTTAATGCCTTAACAGAGCCTGTGGCTGATTTTCCCAGAAGCAGACCCAAATCTAGCCCTGAATTAACACTATTTCACGTATTATTAAGTCTGTGATAGAGAACTTTGAAATTACTTTCAATTTGATGTGTCCTCATAAAAGGCAGACAGATGGTCAGAGATAGAAAATTAAAGATGAAAACCCACAGGAAATCTATTTTAACATTATTATAAATTCATATTAGAAAAAAAAAATATTGAAACAATTCAAGGATCAGTGGTGCACAATTACTTCTGGGACAGGTTTTCGTATCTGCCTTCTTGTGTTTTTGTCAAGACTGGCTACAGGAACAAAGGTAAACATAATCATTAGAACAACAAATCTGAGTTCCAGAGAATAATGCTTGGCAAGATTTTAAAGCTTCTCTAAGATTTACGTTCTTCCAAGTTTTGATCAATGCTGAATTAACTGCTCTACACGTATGGATTTTCTGATTTTTATGGTTTTATTTGATTATTCTTATATATAGAGAGAAAAAGAAGATACAAGCTGGTAAGTGAAAAATTTTTATAGTTGTGTGTACTTATCATTGTGTCCTGCCTATGAGGAATTTTTAGAAGCAAAGGTTTCATTTTATTTTTTTTAACAATAAAATGCCTCCTTGCAATTTTTCTTATTTCTTACTCCCACTTTGAAGATTTAGCAAGACACAAAACAGAAAAGGCAGTACAATAGTGGTTCCTTGGAGAATTTTATATGTGAGGTTACAAGAAATGTAGGAACTATTCTCTGTCTTATCAGACATCTGACCACCATGAGGAGAGAGGAGATCTTCATAGAGACTGCCACAGTCCCAGCCCACATCCTCATATACCTGTCAGTGCTGCGCCAGGATAAAACCTTCTCAGGAAGGCTTTGAATGTCTGTGCTGGCCTCAGACAGAGCCTTCTCCCAGTTCTTCAGGATGACACTTGAATCTAACTTGGTCATGGAATCATAGGAAAATTTAATTAGGTTAGGACCTTTGGAGGGATACTCAAAGCAGGGATAACTTCAAAGACAGATTTGCCCTACCCAGCAACGGCTCCTCCACTACCTCTCTAAGCAACCTCTCCCTGTGTATCATCACTCTCATCACTAAGAATTTCTTTCCAGGTGTATCTATAAATAAGACTGTAGCTGTGGCAAGATAATTACAGTTACATCAATAAGACCTGTTAAGAAAAGAAGCCCCTCTTAAAAAAAGGCACGAAGTTACAGACCAAAGATTCTCCTGTTCCAAACCTATCAGCTGCTGTGCAGTCATGGTTAGTTACACTTGTAAAATTGCTTCTAATTTTTCTTTCTGTCTTACTCACGTGTATTATTCTGAGTATTTTAAATGGTTCCTCAAGTCTGAGACACAGAGAAGTTTCAGATCTCTTTTGAAGATGCAGCTTTTGGTATCTCTGGACTTCACTTTCTCTCTTGAAAATTTAGATTATACTTCATAGAGTATTATCCTTGTTAATTGTCAAAAATTGGAATAATTTTGTTTCTTGGTTTAGAATGCTGTATTGAAACTGTTATTGCCTGTGGATTTCTATTAAAAGCTTCAGACGTGCCTGTCACTACTCTGGAACATATGTTATCCAGAGCTCCACTTGTATTGTTATTCTCACAACCTTATGAAGTACAGGCTACTATCCTATTTCTGAGCTGTAATCAGACATGAGGTATGAGGTGCTTTCTTTTGAGTTACAATGGGTTATAAAATATGGATTCCATTCTCTTGTCAATTTGCTGTAAGGATTTCTGTTCACAGCCTCGACACTCTCATATGATTACACTTCCCTTCAAATGGAATGTAAGACTCTAGATATTTTTTTTTTCCAGAAAATTGGAATTTAGAGTGTGTATACATGTATGTATGTATGTACCTGTAATTAGTTCTGAGTCCATACAATTGCACACAGACATGACAGCATTCAGCTATCTTTCACAGCCAAATGAAAGGCAAGATAGTTTGACCTTAATTTTATCATTTGCATATGCAAAAATAGAAGTCAGATTGAGGAGCTTTTGAAAATTTTGCATCTTCATAAACAACTGCGAAGCCAACATCATAATATTGATAAAAATACTAGTTTTCAAAAACTTATTTTCAACACTTCCTCCAGCACGTAGTGTATCTTCAGTTATGTATCTATATGGTCTTTAAATGTGCTCCTCCTGGTTATTATCAAGCTCTCTCAAATGCAATGTTTAATTCGAGGAAAATATATTTCATGTACATTTTTTCTGGTTTCAAATGTAAACCCACATAATGTTTTACACCTTAAACAAAATTCAGGTCTATAATCACTGCAATAATAAAAAAATAAACTAAATTGTTTTCTGGAAGAACAGAACTTTCCCAAAATAATCAGATTTTTCCTTTTTTTTTTTTTTCCATTCACAGCTGCAAGATGAATAGAAAAAGAAACTTGTCTCTAAGGAAGGACCTAATTTGTATTGGCTAATCTGGGACGTGACACTACAGAGCAAATAAAACATTACACAAGTGCTTTGTACAGGCATCACAGTAAATTATCTAGTGCTGTCTGCTTTTTCTTCAATTTACCATGAAGGGTGTTTTTCAAATAATTGCTGTAAACTCTCTAAGTACTCTTGACTCCAAAGCACAGAAATCAGTTGTAAAATTTTTTAAATTAACTGTTATGAAAGCGTATTTCTAACCTTTCTGAAGTCCTTGAATTTCATCCTTGGCCCAATAATCTTCAGTCTCCACATGGCTATGATACTAACCACTAAGTGATGAGAAACAGAAAGGCGTGCTGTGCAAATGATATATAATTTTATGTTGCATCCCCCATGCCGTATTACGAATCAGACTAGAATTTCTGTGGTCAAGTCATATACTTTGTTAGGCCAGGCAGCTTGTGACATCGCTCCCTTAGTAATCATAAACATTATGCATAGATTTTATCTGCTGTTCAAGAGAAACCTGTAATTAGTGACTAAGCCAACCAGATCTAATAAAATGGCAAGGTCTTCCAAGTCCCGTAAGCAAGCACTAATCAAACCCCTTTAGGGTTCCAACTGCTGCCTGACCCACTGCATGTCTTTTCAGAAAACTGCATCTTCGCAGAAAATTTTGGAAAACGTCACAAATATTTCCAAAACCTCTGAGGCTCACTTGTACATTGCTGTGTGTCTGAAAGGTTTCTGAGATATCAGTGGTCACGGAAGACAATTCTTCAT
Organism: Baryphthengus martii; assembly: GCA_013396935.1. Taxonomy (NCBI): domain Eukaryota; kingdom Metazoa; phylum Chordata; class Aves; order Coraciiformes; family Momotidae; genus Baryphthengus; species Baryphthengus martii. The sequence continues at coordinate 100,085 of VWZK01018643.1, read as the reverse complement.
CTCATTCTTGGCTATTTTTAGACTGGTCCATGCATGTTCTGCAACAACGAGCTCCAGTACCCTCATTTCAGGAAGTTGGACAATTCTAATGTATCCTAGTAATTTCGATTTTCCACACATAGATATATACATATTGATGTTATCTTAATTAGATTTGAATGAAGGGCTATTTCTTTTGGACAGTGCTCGTACTTAATTAAACATTTTAATTTTCAGTTGGAGATGAGGCTTAGAGGAGACCTAAGTTTGCAGTTAGGGATATTACTTTTAATGTAATCAGGAAACGAATAAACATCAGAAGGTATCAGTGAAGGAACAGAGTAAAGAGAAAAAGGTTGACGAAATATTATTTGACGTTTTGTGGTCCTTCTTTTCTTCCGTCTCAAAGAAAGATAAAACAATCTTGTAGAACAGCATCCTGCACGTACTGCACTCTTATTGATATTTTTAAGTATTGAAAATTCCAGCTGTTGTTTTATGGTTCTGTCAGAACAGAGTCCCTTGATGAAATACTTGCTTTTCTTTATATGTCCTAGAGATCCTGCTGTGGAATATCCTGTATCCAGACTGTTTTCTGTAAAGTGTTGTTTGTTCTGTCTGACTTGCTTCCCAGACTCAATTCTTTTGGTGGCTCCTTTAGACTCATAGTAGGAACACTTTTAAGAAGGTATTTGGAGGGGTCTTTAGTATGTGGGAAAGGAAGAGTCCAAAAATGTAGAAAGATGGAATCCTTCCTTTGCTACCTGCCAATACTTTCTGTTGGTTGAAGAAGTGCAGAATTTCTGAATGCTCCCTCCATGGATAAAAAAGGCGTGGTAGCAATTTGTTAAATGACCATGAAATCTGTATTTATTAATACAGACTTATCAATTTTACAGTGCATAGATGCATACTGCTTCTCTTGCAAACATTAGCAAATCGTATGAATTCTGCAAATTCTTCTTGTTAAGCAACACTTGCTAATGTTAAGTACTTCCAGAAGAAAATATGGCTCAGCAAGGGTGACAGCAAGTATACTTTTATGCTAAAAATTTACTTGTACCTTTTAAAAAAATATAGATGCAATTCTGTCCATTTACTTTCTTACACATGGATGTATTCTTTCATCATTAGAAAAAGCAATGATGCCTGTTTCATTCTAAAGCAAGAAGAAAAACAGACATGGTCCTTCAGGTGACACACTGGGGATAGGCTGTAGTTTTGCAGTACACGTTCTGTTCATCACAGATGACTAATTTCTGCTTTTATGTACATTGCACAAAGTACTTCTCCTTCTGCCGTCAGCTCTCCACAAAACTCACCTCTTGACTCTGAGGCTGGCTGCCTTCCCAGTGGGCAACAGGAACACCCCTGCCATCCACCGAGTCCCCTGACTCACCTAATTATGTGTCATCACAGACCTGGATTTGTCACGTGAAGTTTTCTGATCTGAGGGTTAGAATAATTAGCACGAGGAGCACCACATGCAGGTGACAGCAGAACACACTTCTGGTGCCCACAGTACTGCAGCCTGAGAAATCCAAAAGTCCAGGACGCAACTCCTCTCTTCTTATTATTAATCAATATATTGTATCATGCACTTTCTTATGAGTTATTATCTCTGTTTCGCATCTGTGAAGCATTTAAACTGGTTAACGACTTTAGCTATGCACTAAGCATGAACGCCAGCACTTGTCATTAGCAGCCTCGTGCATTCACTTTATGCTACGTATCTTTAAATATTATGTTCAAACATTATTTCCCATACGATACTTGAGGTGTCCTGCATAGTTACTGCTGTGATGGACTGCAGCCATCATGCTCATTAGTCCTTCATCAAGCTGTTTATCAGTGGCACTCCCAGGCACTCTGGTGGTACTACTGCATAGCTGTAATAGTTAGACTTCCTGCTTTCCAGACCTGCATGACATTTCTTTAGCCTGAATTCTGAGGTCGTTATTTCTCAGAAGCAGTTCATGATCTGAAATGTCATTTTAGGTGTCTTGCACACAAGCCATTTCCACAGTCTCATGTGCTCCTGGAGTAAACACTTAAGTTTTGCTTTTGAATACTCTGACAAGTCTTAGACCTAGATAACCACCCGTATCTCTATTTTGCTTCTGTTTTGGTGGAACTGACGGAAAGTGAACCTTTCTGAAACTGGACTTCCCTCCTGATCCCACAGGATTACAGCACATACAGACAGACCCAGAGTTTGTTTCTCAGATTTCAACCCTGCAAACACTGTGTCCCTCAGAGATCTGCTGTGGTAGAATTAGTTAAAACGGTTTCAGACGTTACCGCTTCCCAGGTGTAAGCTCTACCTCCTGGCCAGATATTACTGCAAGGAATGTTTAAGTTAGAGCTAAGGTTACTTTGTACTGAGATAAGAGGCTATGAATTGGGGTAGCAGAGACACAAATGTTAGGTCTTGTTTTATTATGAAGATGGTAAGCTCTGTGAAAGAGCCTGGCATAATGCTGCGGGCATTAGTCTCTTGAATTCATTCCTTTAAATCCACCAGATGTTACTTGTCAGAACTCTTAGGCACTCAATTTCACATGGTTGACTGACAGATCTTTTTTTGTGTTGTTTAGGGCTACTTACATGTGTAAACCTACTTGCTTGCCTAGACTCATTGGGCATGAAGAATGAAGTCATCTGAACTGCTGGACAGTTTTGGTGTGCTAAATCTGTCTAACTAATAAATTTATCTAGTTGTAGGAGGAGAAGAGTGGCTGAGCACAAGCATGCCACTCAGCCTGACAAGTCCAAGGACATTGAAGAAGACATTTTACAGGAACAGTAAAAGTCATTGTAAATGACAGGCTATATGCTTAAATAGAAACCAAAGTCCATCAAAATTATTTAGCATTTCTAGTAGCAACATCTATTAACCCAAATTAAATACCATCAGTTCAAAAGATGATGGAAGCAAAAATGAGACACATTTGAAAAGTTCGAGTAGCTGCAAAAATAAAATCTGGGCTTCGAGATCTACTCTTATCTGAAATATATTGCCTGCAGAGAACCTACAGAGGAGTAAAAAATACAAAAAAAAATATCTCCCTCCCCTAACGAAACCCAACCAAAACACATTAGAACTAAAAGAAGAAAAAAAGGAATAAAAGGTTTAAGGGCTAAAAAAAAAGTGTCGGTTTTAATGTTTACAAATGCATATTCAGCTTTTTTCTTCTTGGTTTCTGCAATCAGGCAATTAAATAACCATATCAGCTTCAGTGTTACTAGTCCATATGGCTGCAGAGAAGTTAGAAAATGGTATTTTAAAAGACTTGGTATTTAGACACTAGACAAAAACGGATCACATATCTGGAGGTTCCCAAGTTTATCTTTCTAGAAAAGGCAGTGATGAACTCGTTGAAGGTCTCAATGTTCAGATTCATCAGAAAGAAAGTAACCTTGTTTCCAGCTTTGCCTTTCAGAAAGGTGGCGTGTTTTCCCTATTTTCTTCTCATGGCTGTGCGTCTGGCCAGAAATCCATGGATGCCGGAGACATTTAACTCTGTTGGCAACCAGAATCACACACACAAAAAAGATGTCTTTTGGAAACTTATTTTTAATATACGGGGAAAACCGAAGGCCACCAGGGGCTGAGCTTCTTTATATGTAAGCTGAGGAGGCAGTAAGGCATTTGTGGGAGGCTGTTGCCTATAACACAAGTAGATGGGCCTGTTGCTACTACACCCATGCAAAATTTACTGAAATGAACATGAGTCCCTGAATGGATTTCAGAACGTTTTTAAGAGAGATCTAAAGGTGCAGCAATACAGCTGAGCTTGATGGACTGAAAAACTGAGGCGGCAGTGAACAACTGCCTCTGCGTAACATCAACAACCACTGGATTAAATGGGGGGCTCAGAATACAGCCACTGAGCAACCAACCAGCTTATATTTCCATTAACTAATGGAAACTGTCCTAACCACAATCCACGTTGACATCATAGAAAAATGCAGCGTTATAAATTAAACATTGTAAAATAAAGTACAAAAATATTTTGCTATGCTAGGAATGTTTATTTTCTCACTAACCAGCTTATTGTTTCCAAGCATCACATTCCCATAGCGAACAGACAGCAAAGGGAGCGGCGTGGCGCAGTACTGGACTTCCCACTACTACCCGGAGAAGAAAGTACAGTAGCAGAACTTGATTGTGGTCTTAACCTTTGCGTGTGGATTTAAGAGCGCTCTGTTATTATTTATTTGAAGTCTGACGCTTTAGCAGAACGTCAAAAGCAGCTCCCTATGGGCTGAAGCAGCCGTGTCCCCCCCTGGACCGAACTGGAGCTCTCCAGCCGCTCCAGAGAGCCAGCTCTGACTCCTGCGCTGCGGGATTCCTGGGACAAGGTGCGAACGCCTTTCTGTTCCCCTGAGCGCATTTCGCGCGGCAAAACTCAGCTGAGGGCTAAGGCGATACTTTATAGATCAATTTTGGAGCTCTGTCCGCCTAAACTTCTTTAACCTGGGGGCCCGGCAGCGGCGGAACCCAGGCCCCGCGGGCCTCCTCGGGCCGCCGC
>VWZK01018643.1:0-95343 GCA_013396935.1 Baryphthengus martii | reverse complement strand
CCGGGCGGTGCGTCTGGCAGCGCAGCCCTCCTTCCCTCGCCGTCGGAGCGGAGCGGTGGGGTGCGCCCCGGCCCTGCGTTCACCCCGCAGGAGAAGGTTTTGCTCGGACAGCGTTCCGAGAGGCTTCTGGCAGCCGGGAGCCGCTGCTGCAGCCCGTCAAGGGTCTTTCCTCCTGGGAAGAATCTCCGGGTGGAGAAGGGCAGCGCAAAACCGGCCAGCAAATGTGAAGCGGAGCTAGTGGTCTCCTTCCAGCGCTGTGTTTTAGGAGTAACCTTGACAGTCCAGGGAAGCGGCCACCGCTGCCTTCCCTGCCTTCTGTTTGAACTAGCTTTGCTAAGGGAAAAGTAAAACTTGCAATATCTGCTTCTTTATCCTGCTGTGTTGCACTGATGCTTCTGGAGTCTGAAGTTCAAGGAAATATTTGCCGTTATTTAGACAAACGTGTTCTCTTATTTGCCCTCTGTCAACCAGGGGAATTTGTGTTTTCGGAATTACTGAGCTTTGCAAATCCCTCTATCTTTCTCTAAATATAAACTGTCTTGTAGAGTGTTTTCTCCTTGGCTATTTTCTTTTGGTGAGTCACAATTAGTGTTACTGCTTTGCATTGCTGGAACAGGCTCCACAGACCCATTACACCTTTCTTACGAGTTTTAACAGTTGTTTCTTCATGCGATGGGGATTATCTGGCTACCTCTTTGTGCTTAACGTTATTGAGGCAGACAGCACCTTAACCTTTTCCATCCTGAAATCTTGGAAGATGGCAATATAGTATCTTGGCCCTTTTCATTAGAGTATCTAATACAAGCTGCAGCATCTAACTGTAGGGGAGGTCTCTGACCTGCTGTCTCCTTTTTATGATAAGAGGAGTAAGCAGAGGGCAGGGAAGTTGTACCTTGCTGGTGACGCAGTGAGTTAGCAAGTCATAGTTTTCTTTTCCACATCTGTGGTTTCCAAGCATCCTCAACTCCTGATTTTTTTCTGTGAGTGTGGTTAGCTATTTTAACGAGGCCTGGAAAACTCCAAACGGGGCATTTTTTTTTAAGAAACGAACACAAAAGAAATACTGGTGGTGGTTTAGGAGTGTGAATAATCATGACGGTGAGTTGGAATTTTTTTTTTTTTCCCCTCCCTCTGTGAAATATAATTTTACACTTTCTTGCCCCTGGGAGGGATGATCCCCTGCAGAGCTGATGCTCGTCTGCTTGCTAAATTACTTGAAAAAGGTCTCTTGCAGTGAAATGTTTTAGGGCGCTTCTGTCCGTGGGTATGCAGTTATGGTGTAGTCGCGGCACACTAATTTCCCTTGTGCATACTTTTGATTTTCTTTAAGAATGTGCCTTAAAAGTTGGATGGCATCTTTAAAGATGCACTAAGATAAATCAGTGAAAATAAACAATGTTGTGGCATTTTAGGAGTGGAGTGAAAGCACCGTTTTGGAAGCTAATCACCCTTTTGTGAGACCTTCCCCAGGCAAGGAATTTTCAGGTGGAACAAGGTCTGTGAAGAATTGTGCTGTGGAAAGTAAGAGGTGTTTTACTGCTGAGTCAGAATGTTTGCTGTGGGGACCGAGGTTGCTGCTACCTCACACATGTTGATTTTTCATCTCCATTTCACTTATCTTCAAGTTTATGAGGGTGACTTGACACATGGTCTGGATCTGAATATCTAGAGGCAGGGAAGTGTGACAGTAACTCAATAACGTGTGCAGTAGAAGGCCCAAAGAGAAATATTTTATGTGTTTTCTTCCAGGTTTATATTCAGATGACTTCACTCTTGTCTGCATGTGGGATTTTTAGCCTGTGAGGATAATATAAAAATACACTATTTATAAAATACTTCTCTCAGTATGAAGGGATTTTTTTTTTCCACCCCTCCTAGTTGAATATTTTTTTATTACACAACTTCAGACTACTTATACTAGAAGTTCACTTCTTAAATAAGGTGAATTCATCAATAGATACTTCTTGGTTTTGTACTGTTGTTAGTAGATTATAAAGTGTGCATTTTAGAGAACTTAAAATACCTTTCTTTAAAAAATTGTTGGTTTAAAAACTATATAGGATAAGATGACTTCTGTTTTATAATGAATAAAATCCTGTGAAATGCTGTTGATCTGTTTTGAGGGTGAGGTGCTGTCTAAATAGTAATGCATTTATTCTTTTTTTTCTCTTCTCTTCCTTTGTAACATGATGTTCTTTTCCAGTGTACAGCTGCTAAGTTGACATTGCCAAGGTTGTACAAAAGTGTTTTAATCACAGTTTTGGAAGCCTGTGTTTGGATTAATGTGATGATAAGACAAATTGATTCCTCCTGTTTTTAACCAAACAGGAACGCTGTAGCTAATGTGCGTACAGAGACAAATCAAGTCAAGAGAACACTTAATTTGTTTAGTCCTTGATTGGCAGCCTCTACTGAGGTCGGGAATGTGAAAAATGGATGAAGTACAAAGTCTCAGCATTAATTTGTATTGTAGCCAGATATGCCAGTGAATTCATTAATGGACTTTTGCATATGACTGCAGCAGGCAGTGCTGTGTTAACTGTAAAGAGAAGCATGTTTAAATTAAGAGTTTTGGTTTGATTATTTCTAGTTATTCTGCGTCAGGACTCAAACTTGGGTAAATCCTGTATCTTACTAGTGCTGATAGACATCACCTGATTGGGTTTGGTTGCTCCTAGTGTAGCATTCTTTGGTTATACAGATCTTTAATAGGGAACAGCTAAAGCAATTTAGTTGGTTGTGTTGGTTTTTTTTTGTAGCCCAGGCAAATTTGTTAAACTTAATGAGAAGGAGAGCAAAATACTAACAACAATTCAAAACAAGAAATATGTTAACAAGAGCAGGGACTGTTGGTTTTCCTGCTCAAATCATGTCTTTAGACTTTGATGTGAAGAGGAGACCTCTGGTTTTAGCCGGGTGAGGGGAAGGACATTGACCATTATTTATTTATTTTTTTTAATTTATATTTTTTCCATCTGTGAGTAGGCTGCTGTCACAGAAATGAATAATGGTTTCTCAAGAAGCAAATGCATTTCTGAGGCTGTATATAGCAGAAATAAACTTGTGAAATGTACTCACTGGGTAACTGGAGGGGAAAAAAGAGAACAGACCATTTTAGAAAATCATTGTATTCAAACTCTTTCAAAACTGCCAGTATCCTCTCTCCATCCCTAAAAATCCTCGTCTGCGAGTCCATTTTCTTTCTCCAGTATGCATTTGCTGGAGGCCTGGTTGATTTTTGACATATGTTGTTGGACATTAAGGTACGTTTTCTTTTTTGCCCTGGTAAACTTAGGCAGACCTCCTCTGCACCTCAGGTCACTGACACAGATGGTGCTGTGGGGCTGCTTTGTCACAAGTATAAAAGATACGAATTCCTTTGCAAATGGGATTGCAGGACTGCAGGTTAGCTCAATAATATTATGTGTTCCTACTTTCCCTTTCATAATTTTTCTTTAGCAGGTAGCGCTGGAACAAGGATTCCCAGCTGTGCTAGAGTGCTGCACGTCTGGGAGCATAATGGCGCTGGAAGAGCCGGCTGCTTTCTCGACAAGACAGCACTTGCATTTGATTTCGGGTGCTTGGAAGACCTAGGTTTATATATGTGTTTAATGTTGTGAGCTTCTGACTTTTATGTGTAGATTACAGTTAGTGATAATGCAATGACAGTAGCACCAGGGGAAAAAACCTGGATGTTTCTGGTCTGTAACTGATTTCCTGAATAAAACAGGAGCATTATGAGCGTTTAAGATTTCTTGGCAGTGCAGAATTCTTATCAATGGTTATGAACATGAGTTATTAAAAGTTTTACTGTCATAAGCTGATCTGGATTAAAGTCCAGCCCTCTAAATCTTTAAAGTCTTGCCTTTTAAGCTTGGTTCAAGTTTTTCTGTAGACATGAGAGTAGTGCCAGCTCAGAGAGGTTTGGGGTTTTTTTTTCCCCTGCCTTGGCTATCTTGTATGGTAAACTTAAGATGCTTTCCCTTCACTTTAATTTCTTGGACATTGCATGAGATTTTTATATCTGTTTCCAAATAGCATAGAACTCAGGTGGTGTAACTACTGTTAGCTCTGTTAATAATAGGGGAAACACCCCAATTATGTATATTTGTATGAAACACTTTGGATGAAGAGACTTTGCAAAACAGATTTCTGTGTAGGTTCAGTTTGTCTTGTCGCTATATAAACCAGTTCCGTTAAACTGGTAATAAACTAATCAGTAATAAATCCTGGGATCACAGAATGGTTTGGATTGGAAGGGACCTGAAAGATCATCCAGTTCACCCCCCCCTGCCATAGGCAGGAACACCTCCCACTAGATCAGGTTGCTCAAGGCCCTGTCCAACCTGGCCTTGAACACTTCCAGGGAGGGGGCATCCACAGCTTCCCTGGGCAACCCGTGCCAGTGTCTCACCACCCACATCGTAGAGAATTTGTTCCTAATATCTAATCTAAATCTGCTCTCTTTTGGTTTAAAACGGTTACCCCATCTCCTATCACTACACTCCCTGATAAAGAGTGCCCCCCTATCTTTCCTGTAGGCCCTCGTTAGGTACTGGAAGGACACAACAAGATCTCCCTGGAGCCTGAACAACTCCAACTCTCTCAGCCTGTCCTCATACGAAGGATGTTCCAGCCCTCTGATCATCTTTGTGGCCATCCTCTGGAATTGCTCCAACAGGTCCGTGTCTTTCTTATGCTGAGGGCTCCAGAGCTGAACGCAGTACTCCAGGTGGCATTTTATGAGAGCAGAGTAGAGAATTGTCTCGCTTTATCTGCTGGCCACCTGTCTTTTGCAGCCCAGGATTTGATTGGCCTCCTGGGCTGTGAGTACACGTTGCTGGCTCATGGTAAGTTTTTTATCCACCAACACCCCCAAGTCGTCCTCTGCAGGGCTGCTCTCAATAATAAACTTGTTTTGAATTGGATTTCAGTATAAGAAGTTAACCTACTCCTACTGCAGTTAAACTGAACCAAAATAAGCGTGGTTAAATCATGGGTAAATTGTGATGCTGTGGAAGCAATTCTTTTCTTTTGCTTGATGCATCACCATAAGGTAAAATCAGAAATGTAGCTTTTCTAAAATATGGTGGTTGCCTGCGATTCATCCGTGAAAAAGATCTTACAAATACCTACCATTTCTTCTTGGTAACTGTGCTGGCTAACAAATTTGTTATTTATACCTTTTGGTTTTGGGTCTCCTTTTCACAGGCAGTTCTGTACTATGCATGCAGGCTGTTCTAGAAAACATTCTTTTGTATCGTGCAATTACATGCTCACAGAATCAAACCAGTAATTCCCTGCGTTTGCTTACAGGTTTGGTTTTTTTTGGGGGGGATTGTTGAAGTGCAAGATTGGAGACTGTTTCAATTCTATTTCTACCTTTCCACTTGCTAGTTTGTTTTTGGAGGAGGGAAAGAACAAACATTTGGCTATATGGAAGTCACACCGGGAAACTCCCTCTTGGTAATTAATAGAAGTTCTAGGACGTTCACAAGCTTCCTCTTGAATTGTTTGCCTTTATGAGCCATTATGTGGGCATTTCAACTTTCTCTCTTTATTTAAAGAGACACAATGCTCAAGTTATAATTGTTAGTCATATATAGAAGGAAAGAATATGATCAATTATTGACAGGTTGATATTACTCTATTAGAGCGAGGTCCTGCTAGTTAATTTATTTTCTTGAGCTTGTATGACGGGTTCCTGACACTGTAATAAAAAATGTTCAAATATTCTAATACGCCCAGCAACTTGTCTGTTAGCACCTTTGTGACTTTAATATAAACATTGCAATTAGTTTTGTGGAGTGAGAGTTTGTTCACTGTAGGTTAACGATCGGTTCTACCCTGTCACAGCACACACTTTGTTGTTCTGTAGGACTCCATGTTGGGGCCTTAAGTCTTCATGGCAGCATGGGCTGGAGAAGGGGTGGGTACTCTGAGATGTGCTCCACTTTTGTCTAGCAACGCAAAGGGACTTCTTCCTAGCTTCTTGGTGGCCATCAGTTCCTTGCTGATAGCCAGCTACTGCACATGGGGTCTTACCTCTGTGGCCTTTGCACTTTTCTTCACTGAAAGGAACTTAAAAGAGTTAAAGAGACAAAAAGGTGTTTGATGTCTTTCCACTGGGGAATACCAACAAGAGAACATGTGTTCAACTGCCCTTAGTCTCTTAAGGAGAGAGATTTAAAGGTGGGTGTTGTGAACTCTTGAGTTGCAACTTAGTTTTGTCGTTTTAAAATCTGTATCTACGCCAAAGTGATTGCCGAAACAAAGCAATCTGATTTTAAAATACCAAACCCCTGAAGATCACAGAATCGCGGAACAGCTCAGGGTACGTGGGACATCTCTAGGTCCTTTTTTCAGTTCTATCACACCTCTCTTTAGGAGAAAAGCTATGTTAAGATTAGCTTTTTTTGTTTATTTTGGGAGATATAGAAAAGAAATTGATGCTTGTAAATTTAGATACTCACTAGTTATGAGGGAATATTAAACATGGGTTTTGTTTTGTTCTTTTTTCTGTTTTATAAGCAGGCTGAGGTCAGAATCATTCACAGGTGGAAGGGAGTTCTTGGTTACTAGACCTAAAATTTTCCTAACTTAGATCTTTCTGAGCTGTCTTAAATGGGGGCGTTTTCTGCGTTATCTTAAATTGTGCCAAAACTATTTATTTTTGTCTTGATCAGTACATAAGGTCAGTTTCAGTATAAACACACCTTCGGTATGTTGTTTGAAGGCTTATTCTTACCTGTTTTTATTAAAACTCGAGAGAATTGAAATCATGTGTCAATTGTTCATTTAAATTTTGAAAGTATCAGTTTTACTGTAGGCTGTAGGGATTTGCAACTGTTCAGGAATGACTGTCAGAGGAGCAAAGAATGATTCAACAGCATATAAAATGCTGGATGCTTCCCACATCACTGGTAATGTAGTATGAACTATATTTGAAAAATGCAGACAAGACTGAAGATTTACATGCTTTTAATAATATCTCTGGATGATGAACTAGTCTGGCTATGTTATGGTAGCGACTGAGGTTGCTTTAAGGTAGGGTATTCATATCACTTTATCAGGGTCTGAAATGGCATACAGAAATTCATGATTGAAGTGTGGGGCTTTTTGAAGATTATAACTTAATTTTACTCCTATGAAAATTGAGGAAAAGTCTGTATTTGGCTTCATTAGGACTTGAACAGAGAAGCCAGGCATACTTGGTCCTGTGTAGTTGCTTGACTTTTCTCTCTCTTATTTAGGTAAGTTTCAGATATTCCTTTAATATGTAACTACGGCGCTAGGTGTCATACATTTCTCAGATGCTGTGGTTACCGTATATAATCTATTCTTGAACTACTTAAAACTAAGAGTAAGGATTTTTCTTCTTAGGTTGATAGGTCATATCTTACAAAGCTGTTAATTAGCCTGCTGTTAGACACAAATTACATTTGTGGTTCAGTCTGGGCCTAAAACGAGACGCTTTTACGTCAGGCCTTGCATTAATGCCAGTGAGTTGACACTGTCTACTTCAGGCACCTGATTATCCTCTGATCTGTCCACGTGTCCTGCCTAGTTAGTCAGTGGAAGGAGTTTGAAGCCCTGAGGGCATGTATTGGAGTATCGTAGTGTTTCACTAAATAGTAATGACATTACTTCAGTAAACAGTATTAAAAAGCATGAGCAGAAATAGCTTTTATGTGAGTTGGGAATAAGGCAATACAATTTTGTGACTGTACTGTATTACGTGATGCTGGCTTTGTCTGTTGGATTATGTCCCATTTACACATTTTAGCACAGCACCGTCCCTGCACGCCCCAAATTACCAAGGCAATACAGAACTGTGGGTGGTTCTTGTCCCCAGCCCAGGGGACCATTTGCATGGAAGTGTCTCTTGAGAAGGCTTTGTGAAGGTAGGAGAATTGATTGTCTGTGAAGTTTCTTAGGATGAAGTTGGGACCTGTAACTTATTTTTAGTATCTTGGATGGGATCTCAAAAATGACATTTAACATTGTAAAATAAAAGTAAAACCTGTGTGTCCAATAGGGTACTTTAAGTCCCAGCCCTTCTCTGACAGAAGATTAATATGCCAGCTCTTAAAGGAGTCAGAAACCAAAATGCCTATGCTTTGGTGAAGGAATCTAGTAGATGTGAGCTATGTATAGGGCACTTTCAGATCCCTAGAAGTATAATGTAAAAGCAGACTAGCTTCAGGTTCTATTCAGTTGCTAGACAGTGTTTCAATTTTGAGGACAGAAAGTACGCAGTTAAAATATTTTAGACTCTGGAAGCTTTTCTTTTATTATTTTATTTTTTTTAAATCATGCATCTTAACCTCCTAAAAAGAAAACTTGTAAGAAAACCTCTGTCAGCCAAGAAATGTCTTGGTTCTATTTATTTTTTTTCATAAAAGAAAAAGAGTGTATGTATATATTTTTATATATATATTATGTACACACATATACATACTGGACTTAGTAATGCCATGTAAAATAAACCTGCTTTTTTTTTTCATAATGGTGATTATTCTTGTGAAAGAGGGTAATATTTTTGCAGTGGGAGAGTAAGTGCTTATGATGGGCCTTGTAAACTCCTTTTTGCATGGTTCCAGATGTTTCTGAGTCCAATCCTACTTCTAGTTACTTGTGTAAAAATCTTAATTTGTTGTTCTTATGGAAATGACTACTCGTGTGTGAGAGTGTGGAGGTCTGGGCTGAGGTAGGGCTTGCTCCTGTTGTCCTGAGAGTGCAGTAATAGTGCTTCTGCATTGCTGTGAAGGAGGTGATAAGAATATGCTTGTAAATCTGCTTCTTCCCTGCCACTAGTTTATTAGGGAGCTGACTCTGTTTTCTGTATGTTTTGATACTTTGGGAATTCTTCAGTGGTATTGGACACTTGTTTATTTCATGTTTGTCCCCTGTGGAAGCTTGTTAAGCAGTGTGTAGTCCAAATGCTGAAACAGCATGTGAGTAGGTGCTTGTTTCAAACAGTAGAAGCTGATGTTTTCAAATTATTTACCTGCAACTTTGGAGTAGCTTTAAATATTGACTGTTTTTTTTTGTGTATGTGAAAGTAGTCTTGTTATTCATTCAAAAGCTGTGTACAGTTTGAGATTTGTTCTTTGTATTCCATTTAGTTACCTGGGAAAAGTGCAGGAATGGGTTGTCCAGGTTCCATTTTGAGTGCAAAGTGTGGCTTCCTATAGCTCCTTCCTGGAGAAGTGATCGGGCTGAGGAATAGAGCTGTGCAACCCTGGAGCACCGACCGGGTGTTCAACAGCACTGAGCACCTGAGGTCCCACAAGTGCTTACCAGATGCTGAAAACTCTCCCAGACATCTGTGAGCTGGGTGCGGTGAACTCTCTTTTGCTGCTGAAGTAAATGACCTTAAGTGAGCTGTTCATAGGTCACGTTCAGTGGTAAAACTGTGGTAACGATGCGTCTATTTCCATTTTTGTAGATTGACAGTGTACCAGACTATTTTTAACTTTTAAACAGTACAGTAAATGACTTGAAATCAACTCAATGTGCATCTGAAGTTCCTTGATATTTGAATTTGTGGACTTATGCCGTGGAGAATCTTGCCCAGATGGTGTGTCGGTAACACAAAACATCTTTCTCTTTCCAGTTCATAGCAAACCAATTACTTCGGTTTCTAGGGTCAAATAGGTGATGGTGTGTAAGTACTGGTAAATGTTCTGCCTCTTTCTTTGTGCATCTGTTACGTCTGGCTCTGTAGTCAGCCATAATCTGTGCAGGTACCCTGTCTCTGCCCCAGAAGGAAATGAAATTTCAGAGGTGAAGCAATAAAAGCCACCCGTGTGAAGGTGTAGTGTCTGGGTGTTTCACAGGGACCTGCTTTGATAACCAGTTACACAAGTGCATTTGCTCACTTCCTGCTGGTGACAAAGCTGTAAATCCAGAGTTAGGGGTTTTTTTGTGTATTCCCTCCGCTATATGAAATTATTTCATGTACTTACAACATAGGCTTGTGTGAACTTCATGACATGCTCAGTTTTGACATGAGTGCTCACACTCGTTTTTGTATTATCATTTCAACATTCCCCCCTCGCCCTTCTTCCAAAAGGGTGATATGAGTTAGAGCTGATAATTTATGACTATTATGGCTTTGAAACAGAACCTTGTTCTTCTGAAAGGGGAGTAAATACATAATTTTGCTGGCACTGAGAGAAAAATCCTTTTTATTTCCTTCAATAAACTACCCAGGGAGTGGGATGGAGGAAGGGTAGTAGAAATCAGAAAAGTGGAATCCAAAGTCTGGTATAATGTATTGTAATAAGCTCTTCTGAATAAACTCCTGAAAATGAAAAAGAGCTGTTACAGGAGTTTCAGAAAGTGCAGCAGTGCCCCTGTAAACATGTCTGAGACAGGAGGAAGTAAGACTGCAGTACCACTGAAACATGGAGAGATGCAGTGAGTAGCCTTCTTAACACTGAGGTGTGGAAGCTGTTGGAGGTGTTTATCTGATTAATGAACCAGTGGTACTGGTTCAACTGTCTCCTCAGACCAGGATTATTCCCATGACCTGGTCTCAGCTGTGTGTTACTCTGTCTAATTTCACTCTTTATATTTTTTGCTTTATAATTTTGCCTATACTTTCAGCATTTTTCATAATTTCTCATCTTGTCGTCTCTTTTTTTATGTGTCTTCAATCAGGCTACTCTCTTTCAAACCTCGTTTAGCAGTCCCGTGGGACTTCTTAGTGAGCTTAGTAGGTGTGTAGTTCCCTGTTACGTCTCACCTTAAATGTTAATTTCTGCATCTTTGAACAAAACATTTTTATTAGAGATTGATTTCCTCTAGTGACAAGTTAGTTCTCCCCTCTTTTCATTTTCTTATTTCCTTGTTGGAATCATCAGACTTTTCCAGCTTATCTTGAAAACAAGGTATCTTTAGAGGACAGTAAGATGTGACATTTCCTTTCTAGCTTCCATTCCTCTCTGCTTCCCATTTTTCTTCCCTTTCATGAAGTTTCTTCTGTGGTTCCTATGAGAGTTCCATACTTTAAATGAAACAATGAAGTAACTAATGATAAGGGATAAAAGGTAGATGTTCTATAAATACCACTGTGGTATGTTCTGTGTGTTTCCAGATATGTTATTACACTCTGTGACAGGAGGATGTGAAATAATTCACACACATGGAGTAAATAATAGCTGTTAGGAATAAATGCTTTTAAATTAGCAAAGCTGGATAACTTGTTCCAGAATGAAGAAATGAAAAGCTGGAAAAAGTGTGGATATAATAAGGAGTTGAATGGAGAGAGGGCCCTGAGATTTTATGAAATAGGTGACTAAGTGGTTACTCCTCATGCTACAGTGAAGCAAAAGAATATGAGTGCTGAATGCTCACTAAAAATAAGAAAAAGACAAAATTGAGGCAGTGAGGGTTTGGGTTTTTTTTGCCTCGGACTAGGGTGCTAGCAAGTCTAATACATAGGTTTTAATACTGTGCAGATTATTCTGTATGTAATAACGCTTAAAATAGCAATGTACATTCAAAGGCAAGAGAAACAGATCTGTTAGTTATCTTTTAATCTTTCATTGAAAGGAGCAATTGATTTCAGTTTGGGATTTTCTGTATAACAAGATACAGGACTTCGAAGGGCTACTTCCTGTTCTGATTGTTGTTTTTCCTTGCTCTAAAAAGTCAGAGCACTTTAAATATTGATAATATCTCTATAATACTTCTGAATTTTCTACTGCATTTCTTTAAAATTATCTGTTAAGGGTTAACTTTAGTGTACATAATTTGTAAATTAGTTAGACATTCATCTATAGCTAAAACCTCTGCTTTTTAAGAGATGAACTTGTATCTTTGTACATCTGTAATGTACAATTTTGTTTTATGTTTTACATTACTTTGAAAAGTGGGACATATTTAAGTTGTCTTAACTTCAGGTATCTGTTATCTATATAAAAATATAGAGTATGAAGCTGAGTAATGATCTCTTTGTAGAGCTTCATTATATTACTACTACAGAAGACCTTAGAATGGAAGTGATTTGAGCATTGTGTTTTAGATTGATAATATAAATCCAAGTAAATAATTTATTGATTGATCTGCTGTGTCGATAGAATAAATACAAGAATTTTTATTTTTTTTTTTTGTCTCTGGACTGAATAGACAGGTGAGACAAAAAGCATTTTTTTTGGAAGGTTTATTAACAGTAGATCCTTGCTTGATTGCAGATGGAAATCTTTCCATTCTCTTTGGGGTTCCTATGGAATTGTTCTTTGCTACAGTAGATAGTCACTCTCAAGTATATCAATGATGCTTGAGTTGTCAAGCTGAGTGAGCAACTAAAAATAATGAGTTGCAAAGAATTCCAAGTATGCATCTGGCTATTAAGGCTATACCCACTTTTCTGCTGTCATCCTTATTTGAAAAATACTCTTTCTTCCTTCACTTGCTGTGCAGATGGCCATACAAAAGATTGCCCTTCGAAGAAAGAATGAAACATTACTAGGCATAGTAACTAAAAGCACAGAATGCACTTAAATCTGTCCGTCTCAATCTCAAAATGTGTCTCTCGTGGATTTTAGAAGCAGCTTTCATAATAATGGATCTCTTGACAATTTGGTATCCTTGTAAAAATGAAATGAAAGCCTTTTAAGAAGTTGAGACAGTATTTGTATCATGCTGTGTGCCTACACTCATGGCTCTTGCACTGCAGATGCTGATTTTTTCCAGAGTTGCCTGTCCGTTCTTGCAATACTTTCTGTGTGAAATATTCTTGGACAGATGATTCTCAAATAGTAATAGACCCTGTAGCCCTTAAGACATCTATACTTTGCAGATAAAATGCTTGTTTCTTTCTTTAGGCAAATGGAGGAACCTGTAGAGTTTTTTTTGAAGAAAAAAAAATATATCTCCTAAACTTTTTTTTTTTCCCCCTAGAATATTTCAGGAGATTAACTTTGAAAATTTAGTCAACTCCTGGTTTTCTTCTTTGAAACTTATTTTAACGTATACACAGGAATAATAAAGATTAAGTACTGCAACCCTGATGGTGTCCCACTTTTTAAAGTGTTCTGTGCTGGTGGAAACTTCATACAAACTTCTGAACTTATAGAAAGGTAGGTTCAGCTGCTGTGACAGAGAGTGACCAGAAGAAAGCATATGTGGATATGTGCGTGTACTCCTGTGTCATCAGACCTTTTTAAAGATGATGCTTAGTGGTTCTCTTTGAAACTTTTTTGCCTATCTGTATATGTTGTGTTTCATTAGCAGCCTCTTTATACTGATTATGCTGGATATATAGCCTGTTAGTTTATATTTTAGCTCAGCATCACTTCTCAAATACGTACTGTACATTTGCATTGCACATAAACACTATTTAAAACAACAACAACAACAACAAAAACCAAACAAACCAACCGAACATTTTAATATTTCTTATATCTTCCAGGGCTTGAATTCAGACCTTTAAGTTTGAATTTATTGGGGGTTTTTTTGCTTTTTTGTTGTTTCTTTTTTTTTTGGTTTGTTTTTTTGTTGATTTTTTGGGTTGGTTTTTTTTTTTTGCTATGGCTAGGGAATCAGTTGTGAAGCTGCAATAAGGAATATGGGTCATGCTTTGACCTGAGGTGTTGATGAGGATTGGAATATTCTGTAAGCCAGGTAGTCTTTTTATTAAAGACTAAAACTTGCTATATCCAGATCTCAGAAACTTAGTTCAGAGATGGTAACACAGTACCTGACCCTTACCAGAGCAGGGCTGGAAATGTTATTTGCAAAGCAAATGTGTGCAAATTCAGAAGAAATCAATAGGATCACATCTTTCTGGGGTATGGATAATTTTTGCTTTGGTTGGATTTCTTTGCTTTTTTCATCATTTCTATTGTGTTTATTATATTAGTGATAACATCTATGATAAAATGCATGGCGGAATCCTTGCATAATGGGAGAACTATTAAATATAAAGAGTTATCTGTAGGGCTTTAACTACCTGTCCTGAAGATCTCCCTCAGGGATTTCTCCAGTTGTTGAACATAATGAGCCCAGAACATCATTAACTTTAAAGATATTTATGTATAGAACAGGATCCTGGCTGCCTGTTGAAGGCATGATATTTATGGGTTTTATTCCTCTTGGAAGAAGAAATTTCTCCTTTCTTGTGAGTCTGTCCTGTCCCTGTTGCACACTTGTCCTCATATGAAAATTGATACGACTTCTCTTCCTTTCCTTGTCTTCTTTCCTCCTCAGTTTTCCTTTGCTTTATCCTGGTGTCATGTACTTGGATTGCCTTTCTTTTATCTCCTGTTCCCTCCCATCACCCAACTTCACTTGCATATGAGTGGTTAAAAAGACTGTATTTGCAGCAGGATGCCTACTCAGGTTATAGAATGGTTAGTGTGAAAGTTTAATATTAAAAGGAGAAGACTTTAAAGAAAGGAAGTGTTAAGCTACAGCAGAATTATGCAAAGCCAGGATGTTTAACAAGGTGTGGACTGCCCTGCACATCTCAGTGAGGAGTACTGATCGCAAACGAATATTAATAACAGTCCCAAATAAGATTTTAACCAGTCTAGGACAAGTTTCTAGTTGATGAAAACGTGGTTAAAAATATTTTCCTTTTGACTTCAACATACATTCTCACAGCTCTCTGCCTTTCCCACTGTATTGCAACAGGTCTTCAAAAAAAAAAAAAAGACAGAATTGTATTTCTGGTGAAGATAACTATAGAGCTGTGTACGAGGAAATACTGGATCTGAATTCTTGTTATTGCAGTTGTGGAAAGGCATCAGAACAGTAAATAATTCTATTGTGTAGCAGCGAAGACAACTAAAGGACAGTAAATATTTGGTTTTGATCTTGAATTTGATTTACATAGTTTATTTAACAAGGCTAGCTGCTTTTAGAGTAGGAGAGCAGGAACTTGTGGCGGTCGCAAGGTGAGTAGCAATTTGAGTTTCCATGTGTGCCTTCCTCAGGTGTTTGTACCTTGGGCTTACTGGGTGTCAAATACCTTGAAGCAGTTAACATATTTGCAGAAGTTAGGAGGACTAGCACGTACACTTGAATGTTCAGCAAACATTTGTCCTTTATTTTAGGCAAGCTCACACGTGTCATAGAAAACTATTAAGGCACCAAATGTGCTGGTGCACTGAAAGCACGTCTCCTCGGTGTGAACACAGCTGTACAAGCTGGCTTCTTGACTGCTGGGAAATTAGATCCTGAGAAGGTTAAGCCCTCCTAACAGGAGGCAGAGAAGACCTCGTTGGTGTTTGAAAGATCTTCTTCTTTATGTGTCAAACATGCTGTGTGAGGGAGGAGAGAATCGGGCAACCTCCCTGTGAGAGCTTCAGAGTCCATGCTGCCTGGTTTTGAGAGCATTGTATTAAAAATTCCTGTAATCTGCTGGCAAAGTGATGGTATAGCCAGGGAGTAGGGCTGAAGGGCACTCTTAATCTGTTTGGGATGTGGACAAATATGGACATGAAGAATGAATTACACAGGCTTGAAGGGAAGAAGTTAGTCTGATTTCATCATCACTGACAGAGGTAGTAGCCAGAATAGCCTGCTGGTTTTAAGTAAACTGGGCAGTGTTGATTTAAAAGCCCCTACAGAGGTAGAACCACTATAAGTTTGTGTATGAAACAGTCAGTTGATTTGAAGAGATTGTGGATGTTTGTTTCACATGGCCTTTGTTCTCCCTTTCACCTACACCTCCTCCATTCATATTTTGAAGTTGTACTGGGATCGTACCACCAACTTCAACCGTGTGTGATTGCAGTGTTGGATGTTTCCTTTTTCCTCCCTCTCCTTCAATAAAGGTAAGGAAAATAAGGTAATTACCGTTCTTATTGAAAGTGTGCTGTTGAGTAATAGTAATGGGGACATCTTATTAAAACTGTAAAGGTGTCCTAGATGGCTCTCATTAAAAGATTGTTCTTCAAACAGAGAAATAGGCTTGAAGATCTGCTTAGTTTGAATTTTTTTGTGAACTAAAGTTATGTGAGAAGTGTCAGTTGGTCACTTCTCTTGGTCACTTGTTGGTCACTTGTTAACTCTTTTCCTTCAGGAAGCACACCTGAAAAGCCAATAAATGCAGACTTGTGTGGATCAGAGTGCCTAAGGTTCCAAGGTTATGTCAATCAAATTCAACACCGTGATCCTAATTCCTTTTCATCTATACCACCTGCATAGTGCTGACCCCTACCTAAAGAAGTTACATGCTGAAGATCCGTAAATTGGGGAATTTGATAAAGTAGTTAATCTCCTATATCAGTTTAGATCATTTGCTCTTATTTTCTGTGTAGTCAAGTTGTGAAATGAGTAACAGGGAATTACTCAGGATATTCCTCAAAAGTATATCCAGACTGTAAGCACAGGACAGGAATTACAGCTTGACTAAGTTAAGTGTTAAACGGAACGCATTGCTGTGGTAAAAAAACCCAGTATTTTCTTTATCTGGATTATAATGATATTGAAAGAGGAAGGATGATGTTGCTGGTTGAACATGAACTTCTTCCTTAAACTGCATAATAAAAAAGCATTACATTAGCTTCCAAGGGACAGACAGTTCCCCACAGATGCTAGAATTATGACTATATTGTTAAAGTTAGTTACGTGATTATTTTTTTATTTATTTCTCCTTTCTGAGGTGGTGATTCCTCTCATAGATTTCTGAGATCTTTTGTTCGTGTATGCAACAGTGAGGCTGCCAGGAAATGGTCCTTTATAACTGCAGTCTCTTAAGGCAACCAAATGCTTCATTGCATGCAGGTTTTTTTAATCTACAAGTCAGTAGGCATACATCTCGTTTGGTGATTTGAGGTCATTATTATTTAAGTTTTAAAAGAGCATTGTTGTCATACTGAAGCTTCCATAATGCCAGTTCTGGTTGCCTAATGCAGACTATTTCTATGAGCTACTCTAAATTCTAGACTTAAGTGGTAGTGCAGATACTTTTATCTCGTCTTTTGGAAATAGGGAAGATCCTCCTTTCTGCGTTATTCTCCATATCCTAGTTTCCAAGTAAGCAGAGAAGGTCCATTTGCCTACCATTTTCCATCAGTGGCCAGATAAATGTTCTTAGGTGTTTCCAATTTGGCAAAAAAAGTTCATGAAAGTAATCAAAGGCCACTTTGAAATAGAGCAGGAGGGCAAAAGGAAATCTTCCCCTATGGATACTATCACTATGCCCAAGTGAGAACACCTTAGAAGTCTGGCCTTTTTTTTTTTTTATTATTATTATTTTCTTTCTTTTTGGTTTAATAGCTTGGGTATACTGAAATACTAACCACATAACCCTTCTGTCATCATATATGGAAATGCTGTCTCAGAAGAAAAATGGGAAGAGGGGAAACTTAGGTGGGACAGGAGAAAGATACTAATTGTGAATGTGAACTTCCCAATGCAGTGTGTTATTGAAGTATGTTTTCAGTTTGCCTCTGTTCATTTACTTGGAGCAGAGTTACCACTTATTAACCTTTCCATTTTTCTTTTTCTTCCTCCCTCCTATTTTGGAGTATTTTGTTTGTATTTTTTCCCTCCTGTTTTGGAGCACTTTGTATTATTAAACCACTTACTAATCTGAAATGTTAGTGTTTGTCAGTGAAGTTCATGATATCTTTTTGCTTCTTTGGCTTAAAGAGATGTGCTCTCTGCTCATAGATGACCTTTTTTTGTGTGTGTGATTCTGCTAGAAGGTGGCAGTTGGCACCTTTCTTTTTCATACAATTTAAGGATGATTTTTAATGAATTTCTTTTGCTGTTCTTCAAGGTAACTAATTCACATATTCAGTAATTCAAACGAAACTGAAAAAAGTTACATGGAATATTATATGGCTGTTTCTGCTTTGGCAGTGCTTAGTGTAAACGTGTTTCATCACCCTGAGATTCTGTTTAGTCTAAGTGTAATTTTGGAAAAGGAGGAGAACTGGCTGTTTCTCTCTGGAACTTACTTGCTACAGGGCAGGAACTTAGTAACTGAAGGAGTGCATGTAATTTGTGTTTGAACACATTAATTAACCATAAGGAAGAATTTGATGTGAATTGGAATCTTAGGTTTTTCATAGGATTTCAGCTGTCACTGGAGAATGACTGGATTCATTTAATGCTTCATCTGACCTCTCTTTATGAGTATGCTCTAACCATGTCTGTGGTCTCCTTCTCCGTTTGGATACTTGATGGCTTCCATTGTGGATTTTAAGTTAAGTGAAAATGACAACTTCGGTATAAACGACTGTTTTCAAATCCCCTTTTAAAGAGACCCTTGGAAGTTTTGTCCAATTGCTTGTAGAATGCCCTGCCTTTAATGGGTTTGTAGGATCTCTTTAGTAACTGGAAAGACGTCTGGTTTACACCACTTGTCAGCATCACCGTTTATAGTTCAGGCAGCACACCATCTTGCTGCTGAAGTGCTGAGCTATTCTAGCATCCGTGCATGTGACCTCTGAGTCTGTTGCATACCTTTATCCTATGCATAAGCACTGCAATTTCCTCATGCTAATGTGTCACAAGCATGGGCACAAACCCAGTGTGTAATACAGAATGCTCATGTCATAGAGGAATGCTTGGCGCAGCGGTGTCATTACGTGGGGTGCAAACAGGACATGTAGCTGTGAAACACGAGCTGTATGTTCTGAAACTAGTACAAATAAATGGTTGTCTTTTGGACAGACAGATGTCTAGTGTTTTGATCTGTCAAATGCTGGGTAAGATTATCAAGCACTAAATATAAAGCTCTTTTTTTTTTTTCTGGTTTAAATTTGGGGTTAGAAGGTTGAGCTATGTATTTGTTCCAATGCTGTTCACATTAATTTTTTATATCAACACATGGACAATAGTTTCTGGTTTTAAAGTCAGATCACTACTGTTATTACTACTTTTTAAGAAAGTTATGCATTATGGCAGTATTTGAGTTTGAACTATTATGCAGAAGCAACTGAGGTTTGAGTGGTATAAATGACATTAATACTAAGTAGGATTAAAGGATATTAAAACAAGCCAAGGAATAGCTTGTTCCCTTTTTTTGTCTCATATGCATGAAGTGGTGGGTTTCCTTTGATTTTGACAGATTCAGGAATGGTTTTAACATTTCATCTCCTGAGCGAAAAAAAGTACCTGTAGAAAGAAGTTACCTTGAGGTGGCATTAAAAACCGCTTAGAGAAATAGCAGTTGTAAATGTGTGCTGGAGCTGTCCCCCTGAGGGAATGGATCTTTTGAAATGCTTTCCCAATCTATTTTCCAAGTTTCACTATGAATTGATCTTCTTTCATAACAAAAACTTCTCCAGTCTCTAGTTCTGTCCCCAGAAATAAGTTGATCCGTTGTTTTTGGTGTTCTCATACTGTTGGTAGTTCTTATGTGGTGGTTTGCCTGGCAGTGCTGCTGGTTTATTTATGGTTTACTGCTGTTTTCTGTTTCAAATCTCAAAGCATTGCCTCCATATGCAACAGAGAAAAGTGAGAAGAATCTGTTTGTTTTATCAGTTAAGTGGGTATAACCGTGCCTGTTTACACTGGGCAGTTATGCTCTTCGTATCCTACATCCACTGACCAAAAGTGGAGAAAACCAGTGGGAAATGTTGAAACCTTTGAAGCTCACCAAGAGTTATGATGAAACGTGACCTCAAAATTTCTTGTAACTATTCAGAGGGAAGTTGCAGTCTTTTATTTGGTTTATATTTATAGAGCCATTATTTTGAGAGGTAAAATTAATTAAACTGTTAAGGTTTCTGGTCAGTGTCTTATTGATAGCTACACCTATTAGCAGTCTGTGAAATGGTTTTAACTGTTTCTGAGCAACTGCACAAATTGCTCAAGTCTGATTTGAAATGTTAATTTCACTGTTTCACTTACACAGTACTAATGCTAGCTATTTGGACTTTTTTTTTCCCTTTCTGTTCAGATATGCTTATAGGTTCAAGGTTTTATTTATTTTTTAATTTCTTCTAGTCTACAGAGTAGAATCTTCCTGACATTAGAAGACTATTGCTGACCCATATGGAAAGGGAGCCATAATGAGCCATGGAGCAAGACCATTTCATACACAATTCTTTTTTCTGGCCTGCTATGTTTATCTTCTCACTGGAATGGGGTTATGCCCTCATGTGTTGATAAATACTGATAAGGATCAGTTGCAATTTGAGCAGTTACTTCTACTATGCATAAATTACTGTGTTTGAATTTTTATTGGCACCATATGGTGTGTTGGGTCCTCTACTTATTGTACTGTTAAAGTGGTTACCTCATCGTGTTGACTTTTGAGTGGAAGAACTGGCAAGGCTTGGCAGGCCCTTTGCCTCCTCTCTAATTTGGATTTCTCGCTAATGTCACTGAACCAATTTTTTCAATGCGCTCTTATTAGACTAGAATTGCTCCAATCACTTTTCTTTCCCACTAAATCTCAGCTCGGAGTTTGTCAGAAGGACTAAGTGTGTCCTTGCGATGGCGGTGAGTGTTTCGAAGAACATCATTAGTCACTCTGGCTCTGTGTGTTGGGGCTTGCCTACAGGAGGCACGCTGACTAAGGGAGATGGTGTAGCCTTTCTAGGTCAAAGTCAAAGCAGGCTGCTGCTGGCATTCTGCAGTTTTTGCAGCCTGCCCTCTGAAGATCTCCATCTTCAGTTCTGAAGTCCTTGCTGCCCTTGCTAACCACAAATGAGCACAGTTTTTGATTCAGTGGTATAGCTTTCAGATGCGTGCTGTCTTCCTTCCTGCTGCTCTGCTGGGCAGTCTTCTGCATAATTACCTTTTCTTTGAAAAAGAAAAATAGCTCAGGCTGGCTGCTGCTTCAGAATTGGAGATACTGCTGTGTGCAAGCAATGGTTAGGTGTGTTTAACTGTTTCCTTCCTTCTCACAAGTAGACTGTCCTTTACTAGTAGCTTCCACAGTAGTCTCTCTCATCATCTGCAGTCCTTTACTTTAAAACCTTCTGAAAGCAAGTAAAAATCAATTTTGTTTGCATGGTATCTTCAGGTTTTTTCCTCTTTCCCTGTCGCAGTGAGACTTGGAATGACTGTTACAGCAAAATCCTGCTTGCTGCTTTAGTACATTTACTCAAGCTGTTGTTGAAGTTCCTTGTGCAAACAGTTGCTGATGCTTTTGAGTCACTCTTTTGTTTCTCAGTTTGATCTGCCTAGGTGGCCAAGTGGGCTGGAGCTTCACTGAGGCTGGGGCACCAAGAGCAGTGGGGGCTCCCCTGGGGCTTGCGGCAATCCCAGCCCAGGGCATTGGGCATCCCTCTGGGGACGAGGACAAGCTGAGGCCAGGCCAGGCTATCAGCCCACGGGCAGGTGGAGGGCAGGATCACACCTCCTGGGGGCATCCATGTTCAGACAGGGCTGTAGGGACCAGCCCGGGATATGGGCTTGCAGGTGGCCTTGGCTTCATGGGGCCCACGGCCAGGGGAGCTGGATACCAGCCCTGCTGTGGCATGGCTGGGACAACAGCTGACATGGGGACCTGGGCCGTGAGCAGGGAAGGGGAGGCCCCGGGAGGGGATTAGGCAGGGCCTGTAAGGCCTGTCAGGCTTCTGACAAAACCCGTGCAAGGTTTTAACTGTAAAATTAACCTCCCTAATAGGACAGTTTAAAATGCCTATTTAAATAATGCTTTTTTCTTTTTTTTTAACAAGAAAAGAGTGGAACGTAGCACAAGCACTGGTGGCTGTCAGATGTGCAGAAGGCTATTTTCTAGCACAGTTCTAATTCACAGTCATGATCTTATTGGCAGTCTTAGTTAACACTATAAAACATAGCTTTTTAAAAATTTGACTAGCTGTTTCTTTGACATGCTTATTGTAAATTTATTTTCTATAGCACCAAGAAGTCCTGTACAATTTTAGTATTTCCACATGTATACACCTGCTGATACTTTCAACAGACTGAATGTTACGGAAATAACAACTTGTCATCACTTGTTTGCTGATGTCTTTTTGCAGAATTGTAGACTACATTTAAAACTTGACTGAGAAAAGAGGATTACTTCCACTGTTCCCTTCTCCATCTATGTATTTCCTTTGTCCTTTATGCTAAATAAGAATTAGTATGTGCAGAACTTGTTCATCTAATTGATGTGCCAATGATCGTATGGTTTACAGTAACAAGAAAAAGTCAGAGGTTTTCCACACTTACTTTACTTTGTTTTTTTGCTGTTGACTATACAGGCTGTATGAGAGTATTTTTTCTGATATACCATAACCACCTATTCCATCTGGGAGAAAGTTGCTTGCTTGTTTACATTATGTAAGGTAGAAGATAGACAAAAAGTGGGATAGTTCTAATAATGCTTTTTGTAGCTCTGAAACTAGATTAAACTCAAACTTAATAGAAGGAATGCTGTGGAAACGTGACAAAACCGCTTCTCTAAACCCAGCAGTTATCTGGCTTTCTGGCAGTGACCAGCTGATGGATGTGTTGAAGTATTTTATAAGTCAGCTCTAGCTGTTATGTTCTGAACTTTTATGCCTTTATTAGCTGACAATGCCCTTAGGAGACCTGAATTTATCAATTGCATGTTGATTGCTTTGCTGCAACAGTAGAAAATCAAGGATGATAGGGAAGTGGTGAGTATAGTGGGGTTTTGGGAGGTATTTTTCATATCAAAATAAGTGTATCGTTCACTAAGGAACTAGTTAGATTCATCATACAGTGGTACTAAACTCTTACATCACTAACTCAAGTTACATCTGTTTCTCAGCGTCATTAGTCTTAGTTTGGGTTACATCCGTAGCTTAGATGAGTAAAGGTATCTATTTGATGGTTAATTGCCGTAGGGTTTTTCCAGGTTGTTAGCATTTCAGCTGCATGGATTCATGTCTCTTCTTGAGTTTGGTATGAAAGCAATGAGAAACGTCTTTCTTCTGCAGTATCGAACAGCATCTAGGGCATTGAATAAAGTCCAGAGATTTCCTTAAGGGCAGGTGAAATGTAATATGCTGGAGCACAAATAAAATAAAATGAGGAATTAGGCAGAGTGTTTGGAGCTGGTTTCTAGTTCCATGGTTTTCACTGAGATATGGTTGCTTAGCTTCCATTAGTATTTTGAAGTGCTACTGAGATACACCTTAGAATAGTATTACAAAAGAAACTGGGTAGGAAGGAGGAAGTATGATGTTAGAAAACAATGAGCCATGTGTGAGGGGGAGGATACAATGATGACAGAGGGTGGGGGAGGAAAACACAAATATGCGTGGTAAGTAAATTTATGCCTGTTGAACTGGTCGATACTGGGATACTGGGCCTTTTAGGGGTAGACAAAATTTTTTTTCAGGGAAGAAAGAGGTTACTCCTCTTAAGTTTGTGTAAATCCACTGATGTTATTCAAGTGTTTAATGAGAGACTTAAAAAAATTAGTTGATTAACAAATGAAAATGTCTAAATGAAAATACTCTACAGTTTTGAGGTAAGATGTCAAACTAAACAGTGCTGGAAGTTTCAATTTAATGATCTGTTAATAAACTGTACTCGGGCCTTAGTTTAATTTTGTGTCACAAGAATCGATAATAGTTTTTGCTGCATAAAATTAATGGAAGTAAACTTTAAAGCCTGAAACCTGAATATTTAGAAGTTGTACGTTTTTACAGATCATAACAGGAAATGAAATGTTTATCAGCAAGACAGTGTTTTCTTTTTCCTAAATAAGTTGTTCAAGCATTGGCAGCATCCCTGCCATTTCAGTTTTAACACAATAGTATTTAGAAAAGAGTAAGGCAGAAGCGTGACTGTCATACTTTATCTTCTGCATACAAAGTGAAGCCTGATATTTTTATGAGGGAGACATGCTGAAGGAATTAATTCATCATAAACAAAACATCTGTCTCCCCAGCAGTTTTTTTTGCTGGGATGGGAATGAGTCATGGGTTTGGGAACTGTGCTGGTCTCAGCACAATGAAGTCACCAGAAGACTGAAGAGTTTTCACTGTGCTTTCCAAAAAGAAAAATTATATTGTGAAGTCAGTAAAACTTACCTTCCTTTTACACTTGCATGTGTCCTTCTAATTTTGAACATTTATGATACTAGAAACTCACGCAAGAGAGCAGTTTCCTTTTCTTCCCCATTGAATGGATTGAAAGGACTTGACCAAAATTTTCCATACTAGTAGAAGTAAGATTCTGAATGCAGGTAGAGGAAAAGAAGAATATGGCCAGAATGGTGAGGAACAGCATGTTGTGGCCAGTTATACTTCTGAATTTGCTAGGGGGAGATTAAAATTCTTAGTCCATTTGAAAAATGTCTATTTCTAAATTTGGTGTACCTTTGGTGCTGTAGTGATCTTTGTACAAACCTGTGAGGATATATTGAGGTATGATGCTATTTCAGGGTCCATGGCTGTGCCCACTGTTTAGAGGAAATGTGTAAATTATTTGCAGTAAAATTGTGGGTGAGGTTAAGATTGGAAGGGTATCTGATGTTGATTGAGATGGTATGTTTTGGGACCAGCCTAATTTAAGATATACATTGTATGTTCTATTTGTTTGGGTTTGTATTTTTTTTTTAATTTTAACAGCCTTTCAACTTTGACACCTGAAGGGTTTTGGACGTAAGTTCTGTGTACAAGAAGCGTAGAATTGCTTGTAAATTTATGAAATTAATGTTGGAGGGGGTTTGTGTTGTATTATACTGTTCTGTCCCTGCTCCTTGGATGTTTCTTATACAAGTCTAGATACCACTGTTTTGTCCACCATCTGATGCCTCCATGTTGTATTGTTTCAGTTCAGGCATACAAAACCTACTTAATTAGTTGAAGTGAAAACATGAAGAGAGGTATTTTGTGCTGTCTTTTGGGAAAATGTTAAAGCACATAGCAGAAAAAAAACTAGGGAAGGATGATTTTTGTT
The DNA here is from genome assembly GCA_013396935.1 of Baryphthengus martii. Lineage (NCBI taxonomy): Eukaryota > Metazoa > Chordata > Aves > Coraciiformes > Momotidae > Baryphthengus > Baryphthengus martii. Next base: position 70,536 of record VWZK01018643.1, on the reverse strand, counting down.
TGTTTTGACTTCCTAGGTTCCCCTCTTTCATCCCTCAGTGTGCTTTTATACTGTTGACCTCAGAGTTTAGTGTAGAACTGTAAAATGTTACTGTGTGTTTTACAAGTATCTTATACATTGATTAATACCACACTCATCTTAAGAGGTTTCCATATAAAACTTATTTGTCCAGATTCATAAACCTGATGAAAGCTTTCACATCTTCAAGAAGTCACTACCTAGTCACTGAAAAAAGTGCGTAAGTGGAAGTGTTACTTTTTTTTTTAACTTCAAAATAATATCTCATTCCTAACAGACTATCGCTTGACATGACAATTTCTCCCCACCACCTTCATGCTTAATAGAAATTTTGTAGTTGTTGAAATAGAATATTTCTACCACTGATCACTGGTTGCAAATTACTGTGAAAGCATCAAGGGAGAGAAAGAAGCCAGTAGTTTCCCATGTCACTTTTCTCAGATTTTTCTGATAGTAAACAACAAGCCACTCATTTGAAAAGAAAAAAACAAAACAACAAACAAAACAACAAAAAACCAAACAAGAACAAAACAAACAACCTCAAACTACTGAAAAAACCCAAACCAAACAAAAATCCCCAAAAGACCAAAAAAAACCCAAAACAAACAAACAAAAAACCCCAAACTGCCAAAAAAAACCCCAAAACAAATGAAAAAAAACAAACAAACAATAAAATACAGGGTCTGGTGTTTGTTTTCTTTTGGTTTTCTTTTCCAGAATTCTGTCAGCAGTGCAGAGCTAAGCAATCAATCACAGTGGGGGGATAAAAGCCATGGATGGTATTTTTGATAATTCCAGAGATGATGATATCCCTTGAACAAAAGACTGACGAAGACTAATTTTTCATGATTCCTTCAGTTTGCAGGATTCTTCAGTTTTGCAGCCTTTGACTCACCCATTTTGAAATGGGTGATGCTTATAACTGTTGGAGGGTCCCTGTGAAGAAGTATGCAGCATGTCAGAAATGTGTTCAGCTTGTGCTATTTGCCAGAAAGAAAACTGTATTTAGTTAACTGCTAGAAAGTACCAGGACACTGCCAACAGATGGTTTCCTGCTTTTACACAGTTCCTGTTATCCCTCAAGTAAAATGTTGGTGTAGTACTTCAGAGGCCTCTCTGCCCTTCCAGATATTCTATAATTCCCAGAACCTGTTATATTCCATTTGTGAAAGCATTATGCATTTTGCTAGCAAGTGATTTTGCTCATGCGTTTGGAGTAATTGAAAAAAATATTTATACTTACCAGAGAAAGTTAATTCACCTTGGATAGATGAAATAGAACGCTTTAATCTCTCCATGTTATGTCTTATCCTATTGTATGCCTCTGATTTTGTACCCTTCCACAGCATTAAAGCGATAGAAAGGAACATAATGATAGAGAGCTTACTTCCTTTTTTTTTTTTTTTTTCAGATGTGGGTGTTGCAGGTTGAAGTTCAGAAAATTGAAAATCTTCAGCCTGAGAAACCCAGTTTCTTTTGGAATATTCCATTTAATAGATGACTGCAACATGCAGAAATTTGCAGTTTGTACCAATAGCAGTTACGTGAGGAGGAATGGAAATGGAAGTGTGAGGATTTGGAGAACACGATTTAAGAGTGTACTGGGGTATACTAGTTGGAGTAAGCTGGTGGTAAGGGTACCGAGTGCTAGGCGTTAGCTGCAACAGGTTGGTTTGTTTGTTGTCTTTAAGACATGTTCAGCTAATACTTCAGCAATATCCAATTTCTCTATCAACTCATACACGGAACTGTGAATCCATTTAACATCTGTTTTTTCAGTAATCAGTACTTAGAACTTGCAGAATTACTCCTTTAGCATCTGTGATTGTTCACGCTGATAAGGCGAAATCAGGGCCTTGTGAGACGTCTTGCCAGTGTAGCTGCCGTGGCCTTATCTTGTAGTTATGTAGGATATTCTGCAGCATTCCATAATATTTTGTATATTCCTGCGTGCAGCAGGTTCTTATTTAGTGCAGAAATCGCACTGCAATCTAACAAAGCCCAACTACCAACCTGCCTTTTTGCTATGCCACTGTTTAATCCAACAAATAATTAAGTCATACCATGAAATTTGCTCCTGTCTTGAGTCGCATTTGTGCTTACCAAGGAAAAGCCTCATATGAACTCTTCTTTTGCCACTTCTGTGCAGTTTGGTTCTTTGTTGCAAGTTTTGATTTTGAAAAATTTGGTTTAGATTGGTCCCGTGCCATGTCTTCAGTCAGCTGATGTCACTATTAGGTGAAAGCTTCTGACATTTCAGGTTCTGACTTTAAACTACAGTTTCATGATCCTTATAAACTAATATTGCTGGTGCCTAAGGTGGCCCTACTCTTACCCTTCCTCTTATTTCCATGTGGTGACACACAACTGTGTAGTGAACTGAGAGTCAAGGAGCTGATCTGAATGAAAACAAAACTAAACACTGTTTTTCTTATTTTAAACTGGATTAAACCTGGATTAAATATCTTGTATAGTTCACTGCACTACTACATAAGCACTTGTGCTGTCATAAGGAAGAAAAGTGCACGGGGAAATCAATCATTTTTGCCAGCAGAAATGCGTGAGACGGGCATAAATTAAATGTGAAACAATACAAACTGCTGAAATAAACTGTGCACGCTCCAAACTGCAGTCTTTCAAACCAGTTCCCTCTTTCTCTACAGAATGTGGGCTGCTTCTTCTCACCAAGATTCTTTTAGTTCATCTTTTAAAGGATTTTTCTTCGCCAAAATATTGGATAAATGGAGAGAGAGGACTCAAAACCCCACAACTTCAAACCAGTTGATTTGCTTCTGTGATAAACTGTTAGGTCATATGAATAAGTTGGAACTAGATTTATCTCAACTTTAATGGTGCCTTTGATACTGTTTCATGTGACATTAGTCATGAGTGAATTAAGGAAATTAAGTTTACATGGAAGTAGCGTGAGATGAGGAACACAGAACTGATTGTTCTACAATTGTTCTGTGTATTCAAAGGGGTTGGTATCTTTCTGGTTCGAATTGGAGGAGTGAGGGGAGGCTGTGTTAGGTCTCAGTTTTAACTGATTAAAGTGATGGCACACAGAACTTACATCCTGACTTCTAGTGGGTCTCAATCTAGAGACTTGCAAGTGTTGAAAGGCAGGATTGGAATTTAAAATAGTCTTGAAGTATTGGAGAAATAGCCTTTTTGTTCTGCATCACTTTATTTCTTCTTTATAAATGCAAATTCCATTCAGAGCTCTTGATGCATTTGATCTCTTTAGATCCATACGTCCACACAATTTGCACAGAATTCAAATCAGCTTCCTTTGGGATAAAAGGCTGTAGGAATTGCTCAGGGCCTCAGGCTGCCTACCTCAGGTGGAAAAAAAAAACAAACAAGTAAAATATCAATATTTAGGCACTTACTGCTGCTGTCTGAATTGAACATATTCCCACTCTGCACTTCCTTTCCTCTTTGTTTTGTTTTTTTTTTTTGTCTGTGGCTATGGCATGTGATGTTTCAAAGTATGGTACCCAGTGTGTGTGTATGTATTATTTTATTACTTTTTCCCCCATTTCTTTTGCTTATTCTAGCATAGAGAGAGATTCATAGATCATTCAAACCAAGGTGCTTTAAGGATTCAGTAGACAACACTGGAACACTATTAAATCCCTGTAAACAAGCCATAGCTACAGTATTTTCTGCTGAACATCGGTCTTGGATTAGGTGGGCTACAATATAAAGCCACTAGGCTCCACTTAAAGAAAATGTCACTTCACCACAAGAAAGACTCAACCTTTAGATTTAGATATAAAGCTTCTGCTCTCCAAAGTCTGCTTATATGAAGTTCAGCTTGATTGGGCAGATGGTTTACTTTGTAGTTATGTATTTAAATAAAAACACGTTTCTTGTTTCCATTTTAAATTGCCATTTAAATTTTCAATTAAATTACAATTGGTAATTTTCGTATTTTAGTATTAATATTCAAATGAACCAGCCATCACTGAGAACTTATCTTAAAAAATGACTTGGAAATGTATAACTGCCTACAAATAACTCTGCAGAGTAATTATTTTCTTTCCAGTGAATACTTTTAAAACTTGTAAACTCATGTTAGAGGATCTAATGGAATTTTTCTGTCCTGTACAGTGGCTGCTGTTGTTGTCCTAATTGAAATAAAAATTTATCAAGGGATGTTAGATTTTCAGGTAGAAGGACGACAGAAGATACTCTGATCTTGCTGTTTTCAAGCCTTTTAAAGACTTTTTACCTCAACTGTTTTAGAGAAAGGTTGATCTACTGGTTTAATTATTGTTTGCAGAGCTAATTAAACTTCATGTTATTCTTTTAGGATAGAGTTAAGCTTAATAAATCTGTTGCAAACCAACTTTAGAAATTGTATGTTCTAATACTTGTTTCATAAGGATTTATTGATTGTTTGCCTTGGCTAAGCAGTGATTTTGTGCTTCTCCAGAGTTACACTAGCTATTTGTTTGAGACAACATCAAATACAGAATTTTTGTTTAATTTTATTTTGATCAAATACGGAGTCTGAACACTTCAAGTAAGTAAATAGCAGACAATTATCACAACAGCAAAAAGTGGACTTTTTAATAACAACGTCTGCCAATGATTTCCTGGAGTATATGTCCTCAGTCAGGCTCGTGACTTTATTAGAAGCAGATTTGAGTGCTTGCTGGAGCTACCAGTTGCCTGTGAGTAACCCAACAATACGTGGTTGCTGTCATGATTTCACACTGCAGGCAGCATTTCAGTGGTTAGCCTGTCCTGGGAGCCCATCCCTGTTTGTGATTACAGATCCTTCAGAACAGCAAGACTTAACATACTGAACACTTTGTATTTTTTTTGGAAAATATTACCTTTCTTCTCTTGCCTCTTATTCTGTTCCTCCTTGCTAATTTACTGCTATTTAAATTCTGCATGCTGAAGATTAGTTTCCCAGTTTGTTCCGTACCTCAACATAGATACCGTAAATCTCCATTTTTTAACTTGCATAATCCTATAAAACATCTGGATGTAAAGATAAGTCAGCCGCTTGTTGGCTGGGTGCCCAAAACCAGTCTTGAGATTGTGGCTGACCAGAAAATGATCCAAGTTGTTTGTTGCTGAACATGTGGCATCTGTGAAAGTATCAGCTTAAGTATCTTGAGTTTGTTTAATTTTTTATTTTTTTTTAATAGAAGTTACCTTTCATTGCTGTCCCAAGACACACTTACAGAGGAATGATAAGCTGTTCCTAGGAGAATGACGTGCTATTCCTCGGAGGAATTTTTAGGGATAGAAAAATAAAGGAGAAAAGTTTCAGTAGAGGAAAATTTGAGGAGATTCAAACGTGCAGTACATTGTAAGCACTAGGTGAAATATACACTGGAATCTTTCCTCTCAGGCGTTTCTGTTGGGTGCTGGGGCACTGTGCAAATGCTGACATCCTCTTCCATAACGCCGGACTGGAATGGCTGGAGTGAAAAACCGCAGAAGGAAAATGGAATTTTCTGTGTTCAGCCAAAAGCATCACTATATAATAATTTGAGTGGAATTTAGTATCTTGAACAAAGAAGGCATGTGAGGCTGTGCTTGAGGAGCTACGTTTACTGAAACATTTCAGTCCCTCTTGCCTCAGAGGGGTGAATGTTGTGAAGAGTAATGCACTGCCTCGGAGTGCTCAGAGATCCTCCAATAGAAATTTCTTTAAGGCATTTTGTATTTGAACGTGGGGCAAACTTCATTCCAATGTGTGAGTCCACGTGGGCCCTGACTGGAAACTGCTAACGGTTTCAATTTGTCCAGGAATGTGTGCCAAGAACAAACATTACTGTGTAGAGAAGTGTGCATGTACTACCTGAAGTTGTGCATGTATAGCATTTTTTAAATTTTTTTTTAATGAGAATTTTGGAGCATGGGAAAAACTGAGATTTATTCATGTTCCTTAAACAAGTCTTCCATATTTTTTTTTTTTAAGTTAAACTGACAAAAACATAATATTATGTCTGCTACTGAAAAGAAGGAACACGGGAATATTTTACTTAAGCAAAGGTCTTCTGCACGGATTCACCAGTAAACATGGAGAAGGTTACTTATTTAAATCCAACTGCTGACTTTTTTTGACCGATGAAAAACAACATCCGTACTGTACTGACAGCTCAGTCTCCGAGGTCTGTTTGCACACAGGCACAGTTAGTTGTTTTCTTTTTTAAATAAATAGTCTTTTGTGGTTTATGCTGGTGTCAGTTCCCACATTAGATCCAGCAGTCTTGTTGAGTATGCTGTGTTAGATTAATTGCTTAATTCTGGCATCAGAGGCCGTTGTAAACGGAGTATTGGCAACAGAAGGATCGCAGCCACCTAGGCAGTGAGTGCAACCTTTAGTTAGAGGTTCCAGTTACACTGTTTAGTGTCTGTGTCTGTCTGTGTACAACTTCTGGTGGATGTTTATCATATCAGCTTAATCACTAAGCAAATACCAGCAATAAACTGCAATATTTGATTGTTCTGTCTCCTGTCTTCTGTGTTCCTACTGAAACAGGAGATTTAATCTCTCTTGAGATACTGTGTAGAGCTAGACTTTTTCTCCTTCTCGTTAGACGACTTCTCTCTAAACTGGAGAGATACAGATTTGATGGATGGACTGTTTGATGGATAAGGAATTGATTGGATGGTCACATCCAGTGGATAGTGGTCAATGGCTTGACGTCCAGATGGAGATGGATGACAAGTAGTGTCCCTCAGGGGTCTGTACTGTGACCAGTGCTGTTTAATGTCTTCATCAATGATATAAACAATAGAATCGAGAGCACCCTCAGCAATTTTACAGATAACAGCAAGCTGAGCAGTGCATCTGACATTCCAGAGGGATGAGATGCCATTTAGAGGGGCCTGGGACAAGCTTGAGAAGTGGGCCCGTGTGAATCTTGTGAAGTTCAGCAAGGCCGAGTGCGAGGTCCTGCACCTGGGCAGTCCTTGCTATCAATACAGACTGGGAGATGATGAGATTGACAGCAGCCCTGCTGAGGAGGATTTAGGAGTACTGGTGGATGAAAAGCTGGACATGAGCTGAGAGTGTGCTCCTGGCCCAGAAGGCCGATTGTATCCTGAGCTGCATCAAAAGAAGTGCGGCCAGCAGGTCAAGGGAGGTGATTCTGCTGCTCTAGTCCATTCTGGTGAGACCACTGACTGGAGTACTGTGTTCAGCTCAGGAGTCCTCAGCACAAGGAAGATATGGGCCTGTTGGAGCAGGTCCAGAGGGGGCCACAAAAGATACCAGAGAGCTGGAACCTGTGCTATGAGGAAAGACTGAGAGCGTTAGGGTTGTTCAGCCTGTAGAAGAGAAGGCTCCAAGGAGATCTTATTGCAGCCTTTCAGTACTTGAAGGGGGCCTACAGGAAAGATGGGGACAAACTATTTAGCAAGACAAAAATGCTATGGTGGAGCAAGAGGTAATGGTTTTAAACTAAAAGAGGGAAGATTTAGACTAGAAATAAGGAAGAAACATTGGAATGGATTGTTAGAGAGGTGGTAGATGCCCCATCTCTGGAAGTATTCAAAGTCAGGTTGGATGGGGCTCTGAGCTGCCTGATCTAGTTAAAGATGTCCCTGCTCGTTGCGGGTGGGTTGGACTAGATGACCTTTAAAGATCCATTCAACCCAACCCATTCTGTAATTCTGTGTTTCTCAAGTTGTATTTGTATGTTGATTGTTCAGGAAAGCTGAGATGTGTCCATACACAAGAAAGGTATGTTAATTAAATCTTGCAGGTTTTGCACTTGTTTTGGGTTATTGCATATGTGGCAGTCTGCAGCTTACAGGATGAAACTACAGTGCCTATATAAAGCCAAGTGATTTGGGAAATCTATGAAGTAGGATGTGGATAGTGCCTCTTGTTTGTTTGGCTTGCCTCCTGTTCAGCAGAGTCTTATCAAATGCAGCTATATAGGGTGAGACCTATTGCTTATAATATCCTCAAAGTAAATCTTCAAGAACTGTAAAAGTTTTGAAGCTATAAACCAATAATATTTTCTGCTACAATCAACTGTAGGTAAGGAAAACGTATCTCCTCTTAATCCAGGAAGCCTTTACATCACTGAGCGGATCTTTGAAATTACACTTTATTTTTCAAGGAGTGAAGGTCAAGGAAATGTCTTGAGAACATCTATTCAAGAACTCAGTTGCAGAATTAACAGCATCAGATTGTTGCAAGCTGGAGAACACTTTTTCAGTTGGATGTAATTCAAGTATATTTTTACCTGATAGCATTTGTGTGTTTTCCCAGTAAGTTACTTATTGAAAATTCTTTACGCATATGAAGGTCTGAGACTGAAGTTATTTTTGCAAAACTTATCAGTTTCTGTCTCAGTCAGGAGGAGGTTTGTGTGATTAAACCCATAGTCATTGACAGTGGCCCTGAATTTAAAAAAAGAAAAAGTCAACTCAAAAACTAGTTATAACACGCCAACAGCTTTCATGCTGGTAAAAGATACACTGCAAATATTTTCATAACACAGAGAGGAGAAAGTTGTGGTATCATGAACATGAACGTGAAAACAACCTTTTGTAAATGACTAGCAGGTAAATTTATTCTTTGGTTCTATTTTCATGGTGATATATTTGTTGTTAAAGGATTGGTAACTTCACATGGCAGGAGTTATGAAATCACGTCTTTGCAGGAGCTGACCATTCTTTCTTCCTTCAAAACTGGTCTGCATTTTTCTTTTGACTTTGATCAGGCCCTTTTGTATTTAATGCAATTGATTTTTGTACAGATGCGTGTAAAGTGACAATGCTATATCTCTATATTGATTAACTGAGGTATACTATTACAGGTTATTTTGGCAAAGGATTCTACTTGCATCCCAAAATAAGTAGCTGGTGAATTTGATTTGGACTAAATAGTATGCTTTCATGCCTCCATGAATACAGCTCTTGCTTTTTTTCTGAAGATAGTAGAATATCATAAATAATAGCCAACGAAATGTTGAGACTGAAAGTGTTAAAGACGATTACTGGGTTGGTAGTGTGCACACTAAAATAATGGATCTGTGATTCTTTTGGCTTCATAATCTAATTTGACTGGAATTTATCTAGATTTTCTAATAGCTAAATTGTGGCAATTATTGAATGATTCCACAGGCAGAATTTCTGACTTTAGTAGTTGAGATCTGAAGATGATCTTATTCTCACACTGAGAAAGCTAAGGATGTCAAAGATCTGTGGGCTTAAAAGTCAATAATATGGAAATGTGATATTTAATGTATGTGCATTGGAATATCATTGTATTTGAACAATTAAAAGAGGCATTGGGCAGACTAACAGTGGGACCTTTGTACTTATTAACAGTTTTCATTGTAGAACTACTTGGAGTTACAACTGTGGTGCTGTCTACCTAAAGAGCCTGTTTATGTCCCCTCTGTAACTGAGTGCTCTCTCCTTTGTTTAGGCTCCTCTATAAGATGCAGTACAATGGACCTTTCTTTTATTGAACACTCCTGAATAAGCAGCTTCGCTCCTTCTCTCTGCGCTCTACAATTTTTTTATTTTTATTTTCCCTCTCCAAATGTTTCTCCTAAGCCAACTGTGCAGTTTTCTTACGAAACACATAGAGGAACTGACCTGGATCAAAATTGCTTGGCAGCAAAGGGCAGGTGTGGTTTTGTCTGTGTTAACCCTGGTGGTTTATCTGACACTGCTGCCAGTGCAGGTTCCCAGTTGGTTGCACAGAGGAGTTGAGAGGATGAGGTGCTAAAGCTGCAAGAGGTGCAGGAGCTGCTTAATCGAGTACTGTTGCCAAGAGCATGCTTCTGATGAACAGTCTTGCTGAGTCTGAAGCTTTCCGTATCTTCTACAAACATGACTTCTTGTCCACCAGCACAACCACAGTATTCCTTCCTTCTGCCCTTGCAGTGCTTTCCCTGCCTACGTGTGACAGATGAGTTTCCCTCCAGCTACGAGAGAGGGAATTAATGAAGCTTTAATGCAGCAGGGAGTTACAGGGTGTCTCTCTGAGACTTGTCATCATACTGAAGTGCTAGTGTGGACAGCTTCTGCCCAAAATAAGCTAAGCGAGTTTATGAGTCCTTAAGAAGCATGGAAAAGAGCTTCAAGTGAAGGCTTTTAGATGCTTTGAAAATTCTGCCTCTAAGTGCATGAAATTATCCCCTAAATTCTTTGAGTCATTGAAAACTTTATTTGAGAGTCAGGGTTGCTAATGCCCATATGAGTTAACTGGACTTTCTAATTTGTTTTATTTATGATTTTGTTTTTAGAGAGCAGCAGTCTGCTACGTCTGTGATCTACAATGAATGCCAAATCTGCAATCAGCAAAGAAATTTTTGCCCCACATGATGAACGGATGCTGGGAGCAGTCCAAGTGAAAAGAAGAACAAAAAAAAAGATTCCTTTCCTAGCTACTGGGGGTCAGGGTGAATATTTAACATACATCTGCCTGTCAGGTAAGATGAATGATTTTGACATCCAGTTATCTGTTTAGTTTTCAAGTGCCAGTCTGATTTTTTTCTTTTTTAAGTCATCTTATTATGAAGAACAATCCTGTTCTAGGACTGTGCAGTCAATTTTGAAATTCCCAGATGTTTGATACTTATGTTCCTGAGAAAAGGTTAGAGGTGTGATCTGTGCTTATAATTTTCTGTAGGTTAACTCTATTTATCAGATAAAATTTCTTAATTTCTCTTTCTTTTTTTTGCCATTCTGGGGAACCTATCCCTTCTGCAGCTCCCCAACCGCTGTGTTAATGTATAGGAGCCAACACTGATTTTAACAGTTTGAATGATCTTAGATGCATCTAATGTCTTTCTACAACAGAATGACAGTTATTACGAGTAAAGCAGAAACAGCAGATGTCCTTACCATAGCAGAATTTCTCACTGATGACAAGGAGAAGCATTCAGAATCTAAAATTTCTGTATGGTGGGCACTGAAAAGCTGCATAATTGTATTGGGAGAGTCCTCATGCGTGGCTCACCATCAGTGGGGTTTTGCAAGGATCTGAGACCGGCTGGCTTGTATACATTTTTATTTTATCTTATGGAACATACAGTATGATTGGTAATTTCAGTAGACAACGAAGTGACTAGGGGGAGGACTGCCTGCCTGTGTTTGTATTTGAGGACAGTACTAGAGTTCCAAATGATCTGATCAGAAAGATGATGCAATTCAGTAATGTCAAATGCAATTAGTTATTTATCCAGGGATAATCAATGACACAAAACTAAGGGGCGAGGAACAACTGTTTCTGCCACTGTGGTTGAAGGAAATTGTGACAGGGATAAACTGGTTTTGCTGTTCCTGCTGGCTGTGAAGCAGTAGCAGTATTACTGGTTTTAGTTGCAACAGGAAGTGGTGTTACAAATCAAGAAGAAGTTTTCCTTTAGTAAGGGTAAGTTAGTGTGGGGATGACAGTTTAGCCATGTCCCCAAGTGATCTAGGATAACAGAAAATAGTTGGTGACTGATTTTTCTGTGATTTGATACAATGAATGAGACACAACGGTGAATAGCTCTGGATTTTTGTTTTCTTTTTGACAGCAACTTCTACTTTGATTCCAAGGTAGATGTTGCAATACTTGACACCACGTTTATTGGCCTTTGACTCTTGACCCATTTTTGCCAGGTTTGTTTTATATTAGGTAAAGATAGTGCCTGGAGTATCTTTGTGTTTTTTAGTTTCTTTGGACTAATGCAGTTTGGCCTTTGCTAAAAAGAATGTGATAATTTACTGTTTAGAACTGACTTTGTCAATCAAAAGAATACACATAAACTGACTTATTAAGGGACTTACAAATATTTGGGAATATAAAATATCCTGCCTAGTTGTAGTTTCATTCAAAATCTGAAACATCAGCCATTGTGACAACTACTTTAATTTACTGCTCAATTTGTAACAGACGAATTGTATAAATTTTTATAATCAGAAATTGAAAATACATCATAATTGTTGTTTATCTGCGTTTTTGTAAGCATGGATAGAGGAACAATAGCGTGGAACAATGCCCTTAGGCCTCAAAGAGATGAGATGGTGTAGTATTAAGAGTCAAGTATTGAACAGAGCAAGATGAGAGAGTAAGGGAGATACAAATTTTAAGGAAGAATTTGAACTACGTACTGGATTTTTATTTATTTGATAATGCCAGATACTGAATTAGTTAGAAGGAAATAATTGTTAATCCTCCAAAAAGATGTACCTAAAGCCTGTCATCTGAAAATGGAGCCAGCTTAAAGTAAGAAAGCTGTAGCAAGGCTGCTTGCCAGAGACTGAGCAGCTGGAGGGTGTTACCTGCAACCTTCTAGCCTGCTGTGGTGGTCGGGCTGGCCAAGTTAGAGTGGCAAACAGAGCCAAGAGAGATCTTTTGGGAGTGAGTTAGTTGAAGGACAGCAAGAAAGCAGTAGACAGATGGGAAACACAGAGGTTGGGTGGCTGTAGGCAGAACAGAGATGATGAAACCTGGGAAATTTATTTATTTATTTAATGTATAGGAGGATTTAACACACAGAAAAGACAAGACATTCAGAGCTGAAAGTGGATATTTATCACCTCCTCCACACTAGCAGACCTAGTGACAGTTATTGGATCAGATCTAAGTCTTAATTTTGTCACCATTGTCTTACGTAATTGAAACATAATAGTTTAAAATAGTTCTTAGCCATATTTAGAATTCTGAATTAAGGATAAAATACTTAAAAGGCCGCTTCAGAAATATAGGACATTGGTGATCTCTACTTGACTATGCAGTTCTGTGTGTTATTTCCTTTTGACACCCTATTACTACATTTTTTTAAGTAGCTTGTAATTTTAAAAAATATTTTTAATTTGTTATAGCACATTAGAAGTGTTCCAGTTTGTACATACGACGTGGCGTTGACCTTTCACGACCAAAATTTTATTGCAGTTACAGTGAACTGAATGAACCAGATGGTTCCTTTTTGAACCTGAATCCCTGTGTGTCATAACACTCAGCTTAGCTGCACCGCTCTCTGTAGCTCTTCTGCTGAAGAGCTTGGGATTTAACTGTAAAGCTAAAGCTATTTAAAACTGGGAGGGGAACTTTTTCTCTCTGTGGTTACAACTTCAGTAGTGTTATTTCTTTGCCATCTCCAAATTAAATTAACATATTGTCAGTTGAGGGTGGTTTGTTTGACTTGGTTTTACGCGAAAGTGCAATCTTTCAAGAATGGTGCAAGAAAAGCCAAAAAGAAATTCAAAGGAATCATAATAAATAATAGACAAAAAATAGGATGTACATGCAGGGGGAGAGTGTGGTGGCGTTTTCCTTTTTTAAAACGTGACCTTATTGACCATGTCACAGACTTTTTCAAAAGACAGGCAGTAAATATCTTAGAAAGCTGTTTGTAGTTACCACAGTATGTTTTCAGTTTGGTTTTGTTTGTTTTGTTTTTTTTTTGTTGGTTGGTTGGTGGTTGTTTTTTTTGTTTGGTTTGGTTTTTTTTTTTACTTCTATTTCTAAATATACACAGAGACAGAGGCTTGGCTTATTAGCTCATATAGTTCTGTGCATATCCTTGTTTGTGATCTCGCACTACACTTACTTCAGCAGATATCTAACCACACCACAGGCTAACATTTCCAACATACACTTTTTAATTCGTTTTTTTTTTTTTGCCTGTAGAGCCAATGGTGGCATGGAGATGTTTTTCCAGATAGGAATTTGTTGTTCCTCCCATACTAAGGGCTCATGGAATAGAACATTACCTAGGAATGCCCTCTATCTCTTGCTCCTTTGAAGGTCACTTGGCATGGCTGTTAGAAATTCGCCATGATTTCATGAGGAGTTCAAGGACGGGTTAAGTGCAGTTGAGGTTATGGCTTGGTAGCTGAACTGAAAATTGGAAAGTAGTGAGAAGGAGCTTCATAGCAGACCAATTCAGTTTTCTCTTAATGCGTCCTATTTTTCTTTGAGTTTTGCTACTGTACTGAAGAGACAATCTCCAAATTTATTTTCTGTATTTTCTTGTTGAAGAAAACATCCCATTTTCAGGAGCTTATAGTGCAGTGGATTCTCAGGACACGAGAAACAAAAGTTTCTCAAAGTTTTCCGCTGACTTTCTGGGAGAATGCTGTAATTGCCTCCCCATAGGGTGTGTATGGAAGTATTAGTGTTTATTTGGGGAATGGGGGGTGGCATTTCCCCTCAGTTTAAGTGTCATATTAAGGAGTGAGCATGATGCTCCAGTGTCCGTGGGCAGACACAGAACATTCACTTTGAGTCTTACCCACTTGGATGTCAGGCTCTCCTTTGAATATTTCATTATTTATGCAAAATAGAACATGGTTGACATGAGACATTCAATCAGCCCAGAAGAACACACGTATGAACAATACCAAATGGTTGGTCCAGTCTTCTGCAAGCTCTGACCTGGACAACCATTTGGAGACAGCTGCAGGCCAGCTGTGGTGCTTTCCTAGCCCCATGGACCCAGGCTGGCACAGCAGGCTGAACATCTGGGCACAGACTGCTGTGTACAGTCAGGGATATTTCTGGTACCTGTACTTATCACAAGGGTTGCCTGTTGCAGATGGTGGCTCTAACATAAAGACTCATGTTCTGTCCCTCAGAGAAGATGGACATTGAATATTCTTATGTCTTGGATGACTTTGAATACTAACCATTGGTATAAAAAGTGTGGTGGCCATCACCAACTCTTTAGCATTTTGTCTAAAATACCTAATAACTTCCTGATGGCCAACAGAGAAACTATTCCAGAAGTCATTGAACAGGACTCTGCAAGGCAGAAAATGTAGAAAATAATCTTCTTTATTGGCTTTTTTTTTAATGTCCAAGTACAGACACATCGGAGACTTTCCTCGATCGGCTATTGATCCCTCTAAAACCTCCTCCTTTTGCAGAGTCAGTGGCTGTTCTCCGTTCCCGTTACTCAGAGATCTAACCTACACAGATTTTGTGCAAATTTTACATTCATGTTGACTAAGTCAAAGTCAGGCAGTTTGTTAGTGTGGGTGGAGTTAAATTGATGCAACATTCTGTGGCTTCCACACATGTAGTTAGGTTCCAGTTTAATGACAGCTTCTTCATGTTTATTCATGTTTGTTTATCTCTGACTTCTGTGGACTGATGCCTCTGCTGCCTTCCTAGTGCCTACGCTGCTCTTCGTGCTGATCATAGCAGCTCACTGAAGCTTCTTGCCATTGCTTATGGAGCTGAGCTGGTGCAAATGTGTGAGCAAGAATCTCTGGCCATGAGAAACATAAACAACTTCAGTTGACTTTTACTCATGTGACACCATGAAGACTGACATTACAGCTGTAAAAAATAAAATAGAGTGATGAATGTATGTGTGTTCCTGTTCATCCTCCCAACACCCTGCTTGATCTAATTTGCATGCAGGAAATATTTTCTACATTGACAGCTGAAGGTGTACAGTTATGTCTGCTGTTTAGCTCTCTGTTTTGTTTTTTTTTTCAGAATAGAATTGTAGCAGACTAATGAAGCTTAACAGTTAACCATTGTGCATCCCTTTCAGTTTTAGAAAATGACGTGTTGATGCAGGGAACTTGTGTTACTAATGTTGCCTTCAGTTTTATTCAGAACTGATTTTTTGGATTTGCTTTTCCCTCTGCTTCAAGCACACATGGACTCATTGGAAAGACTTCCAAAACTCCAAATGAGATTTTCTTGGAAAAATAAGAAAGGAAAAAAACATGAACAAAGCGAAACCATAGGAAAATTGATGGGAAAAATGAGACATCAGGTGTGTTTATTTAGTCAAGTGTAATTTTGCAGTAATTAAAAGGGATGGGTTTTATTTTTATTAAATACAAAGCCTGTATTGATGCACTAACTTACTGTGCATAAAACAGCTTAGTCGCAAAGCTGTGTGTTGAAGGTTGTACACTGGAAGCTGGATGTTGCCCCATTCATCATAAAGGAAGATGGATGAGGTGGTTCTTAGTTGGAATTTGTAGCCTTTTCCATGAAGCCATCCAAAAAGCACTAGAAATTACTGTTAAGTTGCAGACTGTCTTTCCCTCCTCCATGTTCAGAAGAGGATGGTGGAGTGCTGTTATCCCCTCATTGGAATTATTTGTGCTGGGTAGGGTTGTATTCCCAAGAGTTGGCGGTAGCTTCCTTCAGTGATTGCAGCAGATTTCACTGCAGTGTTTTGCCCAGAACGTGGCAGATGCTTGCATCAAGTTTAATGCTAGGTTAAAATGTTTGAATTTCGTGCTGTCTTTGGAAGCAGTTTCTTTGTTCTTTGTCCAAGTGAGACTTTTGGCAGGTGCTATCCTATATGTAAGAATAATGCAGAACTAGAAGCAAGGATATTCTAAACAACATTGCATAGTAGCTCTTCCTTTAAGTTGAAGTACAGCAACAATGCTCCTAAGACCTGCATGAGTATCCCCTAATTGCTAACTTTGGTGGGAGATGTTCTCATTTACCCTAGCAGTGAAAACTGGTGTGTTTTGCGTTGAGGCAGGATTCATTCTAAACAGCTTGCTTAGTTTTCATGGTGCTGGAGAGTGGTATTTGTAATATCCTGACTCACAGCGTTATGTATTGTTGAACTTGAATCATACTGGGCAGAAAACATCTGGATTGTTCCCCTGCTGTTGCACTTAAGAAAGCATTTTTCTCAATTGCTGTATAGCTCTACTCTTACTAGTTGTGTCAGCTTGTGAAGAAAATCAGGAGTTCTCTTTCTGCCTGACCAAGTAGTTGGTGTATTACAGACTCTCTCAGTAGATAAACATCAGATTAAAATCTTACCCATTTATAGTACTCCAAGCTGTAGCGGTCAAATCCTGTAAATTTTCGTCATACTTCTGATCTTTGAAGACGGTACTATCAAATAACTTTCAGTGCTGAGCGGCACATAAATACTTAACAAAGGAACTGCTAAACTGATTAGAATATTACATCAAGCTTCTCTGTCATTAGGTAGATTTTATTGTTGCCATGACAAAGAAAAAGATGAGTAGTGCAGTCCTGATCTCTAAATATTTTCTGTTTGTGGCTTTAATCTATCAGTAATCTTTTTAAAGCAAGTTAAATAGAAAAAGAACAGATCAGAACAGATTCCTGATCTTCTGCTGTGATTTGCCTGTATCCCTCATTTTATCCAAACTGCTGCCACAGGATCTCAGATACCAATCAAGTAGCATGCCACCTATAAAATAGAGTAGGGGGAGAATTTTGACCTAACTCTGTCCAATTCTCCCTCACTAGTATAAAATCTGAACATTTCAGACTGTAGAAATAAAAACAGTCGCATGGTCTCGTGTATGCATATGTATGTGCTACCACAAACAATTGTTCTGCTTTTACAGCAGGCAGTGTTTTTCCTTCAGCCTACTTACATTAAGATTTTTATGTAACTTGGGTTTTGTAGTCTGATTATGCATATCCTAACAAGAAGGAAAAAACAACATACGAAGGGTGGGGAGGCTGAAGGAATATAAACTATGCAAAGTTTTATTGGCCATGTATCAGGGAGGAGCCTACTCATTTGTCCAAGTTAAAACAATCTCTAGTAACTGTTTATCTGGAACAACTTCACAGAGAAAATCCGGCACACCCTGTTAGCTGCTCTTTGCTGTGTTCATTAGAGTTCAGCAGTAACTTTAGGTACCCTCAGGGAATGATGGAGGTAAAACCATGCTGCAGCTCAAATTTTTAGAAACCATCACTTAAGTGAAATTTTTAGGTGTTGGGTCTGAAGTATTATAATACTGTGAAGCACATGCATCAGGCAGTGAAGTTTCTTAGACAATTTTATCCCCTTAATCTGGATGGCTATTGGAAAATCGCTTTAAGCGTCTAATTGTCCTTCCATATTGTCTCCTCGGACATGTCTTCAGAAGACAGGCTTAGCTGGAAGGGAAGCCACAACATAAACTTCTTACTGGATGAAATAACTAGTAAATGCTTTTTGTGGATAATATGATACCAGCCCCTGCTGTGTTAGTTTTCTTAAATCTCTGCCTCTTGTCACTCTTTGTGGAACACAGCGGTAATGGCTAGAGCAGATTTCTGTGACTGGATTGATGACTTGGAAGAGAAGAGAATTGTTAAAAGATATTCTCTTACTTCTAGCAAGCAAAGTGTTTACACAAAGCACCGAAAGCATTTACACAAACGGTGCTTTTTCTGAGTGAGGTGAACATTGAAAGCTTAAATAAACAAAAGCTTTCGGCCTCCAGTCATTGTTTGTTCACCTGCTTTAATGATGAATTCCTAAAGAAATCTTGACTGTTCAAGTGCCTGGGAATGTCTAAAGTTGACTTAAATACTATCTGATAAGATTTTTGGCAGCTGAAATTTGCTTAAAAAAAAAAAATCCCAACATGAGCTAGGTAGAGAACTTTTTTAGCAGGTCTGGAATAATTTGTGTTGTGTTTTTATTTTTGTGTTTAAGTATCACAGTTTCTTTTCAGAATAGCTTTTTAAAATTTAGCCCACGTAAATTTAGCATACTAGTACACACACCCCGCGTCCTTCAGCTGTACCACCTGAAGGAATGCTGACTGTTTACCCAGTGTTCATTCTGTAGTGAAAGGTAGTTGGGAAGGAAAAGAAACAAAAATGAAATTGGAAAACACGTGGAGAGTTGCTTTAAAATTTGTCAGGAACTGGAAAAAGGGATGATTTGTACCATGGCATTTGAAAGATTCAAAACTGATAGACCACTGTGTATTATTGACTAATATAGTCATGAAATATTCCACGTTTTATGCAGTTGGACTCCAATTCTGATTTTTTTTGTAACTTTAAATTTTATAAAAAGTTTTCCTATTGTATAATGTCCATCCGGTCCTTCCTCACCCCTTAAAAAGTAAGCAAGCTTACCTTTAGATGTGTCAACTTCTTGAAGTATTGATCTGTATTCATAGCAGATTGTAGAAAGCAGTATGTTTCAGTTTTAAACAAAGGTGAGGTTGGTTTGTTTTCTGACTAAAAATTGATGTAGCCGAAGAAAGCATTTTTGTGCCAATGTCAAATAGCTCTTCTCTTGGCTGTGGGAAGGGTCAGGAGGGGAAGAGCAGAATGGAAGGAATCGATGTGTGCAACCACACAAGCTGGAAGCTGATAGAGCTACAGGCTTCTCTCGACTCGAGGGATGTATTGGAGCATGATGTTGCCATTTTGCAAAATAGATCTTTCAGTCCATACTGAGGTACTGTGAGAACTAAAGCACTTATCATTAACTTCCATTCTTTATTTGTGATTATTTGTGATCCCGGTCTTGAGAAATAACATACATTTCTTTAAAGGCTCTAATTGCCTTTTATATGACAAAAATGTCTTTTTGTTTAGTCATATTTTGACCCTTGTTTCACACTAATAGAATGGCAGACCAAGCCAGGTTGGAAGGGACCTTGAAAGATCGTCTGGTCCAAACTTTACTCATTAAATAATGCATTCCGGAAAATAGGGTGTAGTGAGACAGTGATAATCATTCAGACAGTCTGATAGAATTATTCAGAGCAGCAGTTGAAACACTGGAATTATTTTCATGTATGTTCATGTATGAACCATTCATTTAGAGAGATTGCACAGTCTTGAAGACTTGAGTAATCAGAGGCGTACTATTGCTTTGGACTCAAAATCTAACAAAGTGGATAAAATCTCGTAAGAGTTACTTGTATTCGTGACTTTCTACAGCTCTGCTTTTCCTGTTGTAAACACTTACCCATAACATAGTTTCAGAGTGTTTGAGCTCAGTCTTGGTCTGGTAATGGGCTGTTCTCACCTCTCTGCTTTACTGTTGACCTGTTCAAACATTGATTCTTTCAGTTTGCTCTTTTCTCTTTTTTTTTTTTTTAAAGACCTACGTGATTTAGGTGAATCAACTTGATTTCATGATCTTTCCCCTTGTTGCGTATCTAACATGCCTTGAAAAGCTGGAAAAAAAAATTGAAGTCTTTTTTTTTTTTTTTTCCTGTAAGTAGCTCCTATTTTAAAACAAACTTGTGGACAGCTTCTTTTAGTTTTGTTTGTGGAAGTTTTACTTTAGCAAGATTTCTGTTTATTGTTCTTTTAAAATACTCCTTTGCCTCTATGGTTAGTTAATTGAATTCTTTCTGCAGCTATTGGTATTGCTTCTTGCCATATCAACTGTTTTCTGTCCGCTGTGAACTCTCTTAGATTACAACACCTCCTCGGAGAAATTTCAGTCACTAAACGTAGTTCCTTCACTTCAAGTTAATTCTTGTCCTAATTTTGCGCACTTCCTTCCTGAATGTGAATATTCACTAGTAACAAGCCGTTGTCTACTTGCCACTATTTCTGCTTAACTGAATTTCCAGCTGTCCATCTCTATGCAAGAATCTTCCCCTTTTTAAACAAATAAACCACTGTTATTCCATTGTCAACCATTGCTTATGCTAACCTCTTCCATTGCCAACACAAACTGGTAATGTTGCCGATTGTTTGTTACCCGCATGTGATTATCCCATCCCTTTTTTCCTTCTTGCTCTTTTAAAGCAGTCCACTCTTTTGACTTCTCTGTCTTACAGTCAAATTCTTTAATTTTCAATACCTCCTCTTCTCTTTTGGACCATGTCTTTGTTTTGCTTTGCTTTTGTTTTTCTCTCTCCCTTTGTTTCTGGAATCCTGTGGCAGCTGTAAACCCAGGCTTCCGCTATGCCATTTCCGTGAAAATTTGATATCCTATCACTTGGCTTCGTTCCCTGCTCTGGAAGAATCATTTGGAATGCAGAATTCCGATCTCTTATTCTCCCTGCGTGCTTTACCTCCAGCCCAACTGTATGTTTGCTGTTTCTTTTAGGATTTGTGAACCTCATGCTTTGTTAGTGGGTGTCTTTTGGGAGATTAGAAGGTGTCATTTAGCTGACTTGTAGTATTTGATTAAAGCAGTCCTAGCCGTTGCTTGTCAGCTCTGTACGGGGGTCGCATAGCAGAAGGGCAGAGAAATTGTTCCTGAGAAATGGTTTGGGTTTTTCTGGCCACGTAGCCTTCTTTTAAAACCATATGGAAAATTTACAAGTGTCCAGAACAGGAAAGAAATAAGGAGCATTAGAGCAACCTTGTAAGTGGGTGTATTTGGCTGTGAATGAGTGGTCAGTAGGACGTGTTTGTGGGCATGGAAACACCTATGATGCATTAAGTGTCTGCAATTCAGCTGTAAATTTCTGCTCCTTCTCTCTGTGAGAACTTTTTGGTTCATGCTTGATTCTTTTGCATACCAGTCTCAACAGAAAGAGAATTTACAGTTTCTTCCCCTCTTTTTACACAGTATTCTCCAGAAATGCTACATGTGTAGGTTTAAAAAATAGTATATAACGCTGTCCATGTGTTGAGGCTTCAGTGAACAGTACAAAGGAGGAGAATACGAATTGATCTCTTTTTCAACACATCCATCCTCATGTTTTAAAATTAGCTTTGGACCTAGTTCCTCTGTTTGTTATAAGTTGTCTCATAGCATTTCTTACAAAAGAGTGCAGATAAAAAATCAGTAATATGGTGACTTTTTTTCGTAAAATGCTTTATCTCTGAAAATGTGACATGTTAATGACACGGTTTGTCAAACATCTGTATGTATATAGAAAACAGAATAAAAGAAATGCAAATTCTTTGGGCCTTAAAGTGCTGCCTAAGCAGACAATTTTCTCTTAAATCGTAACAGGAATGCTGATTTTAAAATTATTTTCCCCAATTATAGAAAGCATTTATAAAGGTTGAATTTTGTTTCATTTTGAGCATAATACAGATATCTCAAGAATTGGATGCTATTGATATTCCATAAATTCTGGCAACTCAATATAACAATATGCATATGCAACTTTGTCAGGCTATGTCTTGACTATGTGCTTTATTTGTCAAAGCAGTCTGACTCAGAGTACACATAGAATTTCCTAGAATAGGACTAACTTGGCTGACATGTCCTTTATTTTAAGATGTTATTTTTACTGAATCAGTAGTTTCATAATCTAGTTACCCAATATTCTTGAAACAAAGACGGTTACCACCAAGTTGCTCAGTGACTACAAGCTGGCATAAGGGGTAATTAGTACTGTAAAGAAAAGGTGTAGATTGCCCACTTGTTTCTAGTATAAAACTAAATTCTTGTTGAACATTTCTAGGTTCATTTTTTGATACTGATGTGGCTGCAACTTGTATAGAAATCAGTTTTATCTTACTGGAAAATATGCTTAGAACCCTTGAATCATCATGCAACTGATTGCAGGATTACCTTTGCACAAGGAATTCTATCTCCTTATTACCTGAAACATTGTGCTTTTTTTCATTATTTGTACTTATACAGATACTGCTTATATTTGCTTTAGAGGGAGTATCAGGGGACAACTGGTGCCGTACTGTGCAAGCTGTACATGGTATGGTGTGCAGCCTCCGTAAGGAACTGTGCAACCACTCTGCTCACATCCACCGTGTGGGCCAGATCTGTAAGTGTGCAGTACCATCAGGAGATTGAGACTGAGAACCTCTGGGGCACGTTTTCTTAGATTTGGTATTTTTAGCTAATGGTATTCATAGTTATTTTATTGAAATGGAATCTGGATTAAGGGAGTAGCAGGAGTAAATGAAAATGTGCCACAAAGAAAATCATTCACTGGGAATTATGATGGCTACAGAACATCCAAAATGCAATTAAGCAAGGCATCAAGACACTATTTCTGGATATTTCAAATGCCATGAAGGCCTGCAGGATTTTCCTCACCACTATAAGATGGTATGAAAAGAATGAACAGTAGAAGTAGTAAAATAGCTTTTGTTCCTTTCGGTGTTGACCATAACGTATTGAACAAGCAGACTGAGGCAGGTAAAAGGAGATTGACTGACTAAACTAATGTAAATATATGTATGCAAACTGTGTGTTGGTAGGATCTAGAATCTGAAAGGGGTCATAATATTTGAGCGATAAAAGGTGACTCTTCTGCACATCTATATAAAAATCGAGTGTTCTTTGAAAGCAAGTGCTGAGTGATGTGTTATCCCTTTCCACCTGGGATTGTTTCTTGTTTTTCTGAAATGCAGAGAATATTCTAAAATGATTGTCATCTGCCCCCCCTCTTTTGTATTGTAGAGTAAGTGCTTAATCTACAGTTGATAATGATGTTGATAACTTCTAAAGAATTTAATGTTGTTTTCTTCCAAGTTTAGTGCATTAACTTGAGATGCACTGTCCAAGGAAGCTGGTGAGTCATCAGGAGGCGTAACTCAGGCAAGGGGTGGTACAGGGGTAAACAGCTATAGTTCCATCTGCAGCCAGTGTATCCTGCTGACAGTACAGCTGAGCTATAAAATTACGTGGATACTACTATATCCAGTTCAACCAAGTCTTTTTTTATTTTATATCTGATATACAGTCTCTGCATTTGTACAGCACATCGTTAAAGTTATTACACAGTTGGTTAGGTGTCTGTTGTGCCTGACCTGCTGTTGGATTGTATTTGAACTTGGCTATTGGTGTTCCACAGCAGTGCTAACAGGGATAATCACAAACTTCTTAGGTGGTTTTTGTTGTTTTCTTTCAGATGAGACATGTGCATTTATTGTTCTAGGAAACTTTGACTTCTTGTTCATGTAAATGTTTTGATGCACTTCAGGAGAACGGAAGTTTACATTTTCTCAGCAGTAGTCCCAATAATAATACTGGACCTCTGCTGCACCCATATACTTGGTTATTCAGTGCACTCTGACATACTATCTCGAAAATCTTCCTTTAAAGACTGAAAGGTCTCTGTCCTGTGAGGTCCTGCTGTTCTGATTCCTATTTGACTATAATTTCAGAACTCTTTACTTTCAGTTGTAGGTTATATATAAACACTAAAAATCTAAACCACAATCCCTAAATCCTGTTATCCAGAACCTTAATCTGTGACAACAGTACTGTATCTGTGGTCCCATAATGTGAAATCATTCACCATTAGGATCTCTTATGTAATCTGTAACTTCAGTCTACAGATTTGTATTGTTTAAATTTTATTACTGCATTATGATAATCATTTCCTACTCATGCATTGCTGTACTTCTTAACTCTACAGGGTCATTCACACGATACTCGTTCTTGTCTCTTATGTATTCCACAGGATCTCTGCTGGTAACATTTGTGTAAGCTTTCAAGATTCAGCTGCCTCTTTTGTTGCTAAATCCTCTTTATTACATATTCTTTATAGAAGGATAAATATGAGTAGATTAAATAATGGCAAGAGAACTCACTGCAGTCTGAGGCTGTACAACTGCAATTTGCAGTATTGTGCAGTATGTTATGTTCCATTTTAAAGTTCAGCATCGTGTATATACCAAGAATCCGCCATGAATTTCCTGTATCATTTCTAAAATTAAACTTCAGGTTGAGCTTCACAGGATGGTAGAATGAATTAGTAAAAGGCTGGAATTCCTATTAAAGCTATCTGATCAGTATACTGTATTGGGGAAAAAAAACCCCAACCTGTGGAGTGATATTAATCTGAGGAAAATTATGGTGGTATTATGATAAAATTGAAGTATGAAATTCTGATTTAAAAATCAGCTATTAAAAAATCTAAGTATCTGCGTTATTTGGTATTAGGATTTCTTGTTTGTTCATGGAAAATCTTATAAGCAAAAGAGCTACACCCCTGCAAAACTCTACATATAATACTGTGGATTTCCTAATCTCTCAAGTTACAACCCTTTCTGAGAATTTTTCAGTACAAAATTTGGTCTGTACTGCATATGTGGAAGGCTCAAGAATGACAGGAACTTCAAGTAGATAATGAGATGGTTGATTTTTTTTTTTCTCTCTCCAACAGCTACAAGCAGAGGAGGAAAAAGTAACTTGGCCCATATATCAGTTTGGTTTTGCTCCAGGTGCTTGAACTAGCTGATGTCATTCCAAGGCATGGACTTTTGAATCTGTGTTTATTTGCTCCATTAAGAGAAGTATATGCAACTCTGATAGCTTTTTATCTTTCTCAGTGAGGGAGTATTTGAGATTTTTGTATTATTGGGGAGGACTCCAAACAATCTTAAGCAGAATTCCTGTCTTCCTACATGGTATTGCCAGGCAAATATGTACAAAAGCGCAGGCATTGCAGGTTCTGAAGTGTCTTAAATGAACTGAAAATGCACGACCGCTATACAGGTACACTGTATATAGAGGTCTGGAACTGATTCAACTGAAAAATTTTTTTTTTCCTGTGTTCTTTTTCAGCCTGCTCTCTTTGCAGTCTGGTTCTTTCTATGCCTGAATGAGCCACAGCATGGGACAGAGCTAAAGGCAAGGCCATGGGAGGAGCTGGCTGGCAGCAGTACCTGAATAAACCATAGAGATGCTGAGCTTCTAAGCATAGCCTGTGTTGTCCCTGCACTCCAGCTCGTGTTTGGTATTGGGACAAATCCTGACAGATTCTGTGCATTTGTGCAAAGCTGTATTTTAGCTCAGTGAGATCAAGTGAGGTCTTCATAAGCAAGTTATGCATTTATTAAAATTAAGATAAAAATGCTATGTGTAAATACTCAAAATAAAGTGAAATTCAAAAGGTGGGGGTGTTATGCAAGAATTTTCCTAAGCAGTACCTATTAGTGTTACCTTAATATTTATTTCCTAAGCAGAAGTGTTGCATCAGATGGCTTCTCTTTTCCTCAGTTTTTATGGAAATATGATGCTAGTGTGTGTGTGTGTGTGTGTGTGTGTGTGTGTTCGCGTGTTTGCTCTATGGGTAGGAAAGAAAGCAATGTAGCTTGAAGGTCTTTTATTACTGCACAGATGACCTTTCTGCAAGGTCTCTTTGAAGTGAAATTAATAGCTCTTGTGCCTGGACAATTTGATAAACACAGAAGGGTGGAAAGGTTTCTGCCCTCTTTTTTAGATCACCCTTTAAATGCCTAATGTGTGTGGGTGATGTAGCTGTGAAGCATCACTTGGCCGATGATGGATTTCAGCTTTCCTTAAGAGAAATTGTATGTGGTTCAATTATTTACTTTGAAGTAATCTATCCTAGTTATTTTCTTACAGTCTTTCTGATCATATTCAATACTTATTAATCTGTGAATAATCTGGTCTAACATTTAACGTAAAATAGAACTGAATCCGATATTCCTTTGAAATGTAATTAAAAACAAGAGGCCTTACGGTTCTCATGGTATTTACCAGTAATCTTTGAGGATTTGTAAACTGTTGGGCTGCTCCTTAACCAGTTTGTTCATCACTACTGTACTACTTGTTATGCTTCATGCTGTTGAGTTTGATCTGGAAGGGTGAGAGATTAAGATAAAACTCCTTGAATGGGATAGGGCTGCTCTGCTCCCTTCCTCTGTAATTTTAGTCCTTGCATCCTTTCAATGTGAATGCTTTTGCTTTCTTTCCCTGATGTTGTAGTTTCTGTAACTATTCTCTATCACATTCAGCATCTTGTGTTGGCAGTTTTTGTAATTATACCACATTCAGTAAATCTCTGACAAGGCTAAATTGACTTCTGAAGAGCCTTTTGAAGGCCTCATTACCATCAATTCCTGTCCTGGCATGCTAACAGGGACACATCCCTACGCTTCCAGCAGTGCCAAAGAATTAAGTGCTTGAATATTTGTCCCTGTGCAGTATAAATTTTCTAGGATAGTGCTCATTTCTTTTAGTTTCGAACAACATATTCTTTACAGCTGTGAGAGAGTAGAGCTGTGGAAATCTTTAGGAGATTTTGGGGATAGTACTTTATCTTAAACTTCACTCTGATGCAGTTTAAATAAAAAGTAGTAACAAACCCATTACAATATCTTTTCCATTTTCATTTTTTACAAAGGCTTGGGACTCGGAAATTTCCAACTGACTTTCCAACTTAGTTTCAGTGGGAGGCAGGGTCAGACCTACAGAAATTATGGTAGCTGTTGACAATATGCTGTTGTAAATTCTTTGAAGTTGTGAAAATGAATCTTTATAGTGTGAAGCAAGCCCTGTGTGTTTTATTTATTTTTTTTCAATATGAAACTGAAAACTGAACTTAAATGCTCAGAGAACTTCAAGGACCCAAATCGTTGCATTTTCATTTCAAACACTTTCTACATTTCAGCTATGTATCCAGTTTATAACCCTATTCTGAAATTTAAAATTTACTCAACAGGGTTCTATTATGTAAAATAAAGGTTTGTGTTTGCAGGGACCAATCTGTGAAAACTAATATTGTAAATTTTTTTACTGCTGTGGAAAATTAGTGATTTTTTTTTTTATCCCCTCTGTAATGGAAATTCTTTAGCGACAATTCTGTCTGACTTTGTTCAGTTCAAAGGAGTTCAATAAATTGCAAGTCTGACTTTCTGAAAAGGAAAGGTATGGAAGCACATGGTACCTCCTTGGTGGTTAGAGGACAGATAGCCGCCAGCTATAGATGTGCCATGTTTGGTTTGCTTTGAGTTACCTCTGTCTCCTCAAAATGTATGTTTATGTGGAGGAAACAAAATATTTAAGTGATTCATTGGTTACACCTTTTTTGTACAAAAATTGATTCCGCATTAGAGAACCAAATGCAAATTGTAAACCACAATAATAACATGAGTCTTAATGTAGAGTGTTCTTTCAGGCTGAACAAATCAAAGAAGTTATTTATGACTGAAACAGGACACATTTTTATGCTGCATGTTTGAAATCTTCCTCAGTTTATACCAACCAAAAAATACCAGCCATAGGCCACATGTATGACAGCGGCTTGGAACTGTTTTCTGCTGGAGACATCCATCAGAGCCGTGGAGCTCTGATAGAGTTATCTCTTGATGGCTGGGGAAATGGCGTGGCAGAGAACTGTTAACTGCAAATAAATTGTTCCAAAGCTTCTTGTCATGTTCTCCTTTTATCTTGACTTCAGAAGGTTGTCACGCCGTTGTCGCGAGGCTCTGATAGGAGAGGGAAGTGTTACAAGGCTGAACTCTGCAGGCAGTCGTGGCGTGTAATACAAATGTACAGTTCAGTTCAGCATTGAGGAAGTGTTACGTGGCCTGCAATCCCAAATTTCCCAGCCCTGCTGCATGAAACTGCCTAGAACTGAGCCCAGCAAAGTAAATAACCTTTGACTGGAAATGAAAGAGACTTTCACTTGCTTATACCAGTGGCTTTAGACTTTTATGATACTCTCTTCACTGCTCAGCATCTTACTTCAGCCATTTTGAGCCCTTTAAGAGTTGAGAAATAATTCTCAATTGTTGTTTTCCATCCAAGTCAACTAAACTTTTGGTAACTTGCAAAGAAACGTGTTATTCAGCAGGTTTGGATTCTATTCTGTAGTGGGTTTTGATTGACTAGCTCAGTGTTTCTCTGTAAGGATGAACTAGTTTGTCTATGACTGGTTAGTCTGTCACAGCAACACTGATCTATCTATCCACAATTTCTTTGGTACTGACTGATAATGAGTACTTGGAGAGCGAAAATAAAGAAAGGGTAAATGTGTGTCAGTATACTCTCTGATGTATTTTCTAGCTCCTTCCTAAATCTTAGGTTTACTGGACTTGGGACTGGATCTTTATACTTCATTTTTTTGACAATCATTTCTTGCAAGCTTGTCTAATCAATGTTTAAACTCGTGAAGGTTTTCTAGTATTGTATGACAATAGTTACATGGTTTAATTGTTAATTGTATATGTTTCAGTTTTTTATTAACTGATGCCTTGTAGCTACTGTGAGAAATTGTGGGGGAAAAACTGAATAGTTATATTGTAGTCATAATCTTCAAGCCGTTCTTGAAGGTAGGACTTAGAATATACTTCTCCCTTGCCTTCACTCTTCCCAATGTTTAGCTCTCGTTTTCTTTATTGAAAAATGATATTTTTATTTTTACCTTTTTAACTTTTTAAAATTTTTATTTATTTAACTGTATTGTTCCACAGAGAGAAGGCGGCTCTGACTGAGGTGAAGCAGTCCTAAGAAATTCTTTAACAAGGGAGGAAAGTGCAAATAGATACGTTTTAAATTCTGTATATGAAAAAAGAACTGAAAAGTGTTAGCATTTTCTGTATTCTCAGTATGTGTTTCAAGAAGGTATAAGATGCATTTTGCCTAATTCTTGGCATAATTTCAAAAATGTATCCTAAAAATTAAACAAAAAAACAACACCATTTAAGTAGAGATGCTTGGAGTAAGGAGAACAGTCTAAAATCTTTTTATTAGAAATAGTCATTCTGGGGGTTCCGTATGGAGTAGCTGTTCTACTAAGACCTGGTTCTAATCTTAAAGTGGCATTTAGGCATTAACCAACTGTAGAAATGGAATTTTATGGAAAATATTTTCTACTTGCAATGCTTACATTTATTTACTAGGTGTTCTGTTGTTAGAGTGTTCTTCAGGACTTTTTGTTTTCTTTTGTTTTTAAATGTTAGATTTCTTCATAAATACAAGAAACCACCAGCTAGAACCACTAGTGGTACTGAAGTTGCTTCTTCCTTTGGCAGAACTTTGTTCTTGTCCTCTTGCTTATTAAATCTGTAAAACATCTGATCTTAAGTGCTCAGTGTAGATAATCATCAAAGGGTTTGTAGTGATTTGCATCAGCTGATAAATAGACTTAAAGGCCATGTGTTTAAATTGAGGTTGATCTGGGAGTTATAACCTTTTGACAGACTGTTGACCAACTGGACAGACTGCACAATATGCCACAGTCCATGGAGAGGAACTTCATGTATTTTGCCGTCAATAAGTGATAAAGTTCTTAGTAAAATAGGATATCTTTTGGTAAGTCACTTTTCTTATATAACTATCTATTAAAAACAAAAGCTTATCATTTCACAGTATTTTTTTTTTAAGTAAATCTGAGTTAAGACTGCCATATTTCTTGTGAATTATAAATTCATTTTGGTAATGGAAATCCCTTGAAATCACTGGACAAAGCTGTTAAAACGTGAGTTCAGTGACAAATCCTGTGAATTTTAAGGAGGATTGTTTTCTTTAGGAAGTTCTGACCCTAATTTTCTTGGTCAACTCTCATCATATAATTTCTGAATGTTCTGTTAAAAATGTAGCTAACCTTGTCATCAGTCTACAGGTATCCAATTTTGTTACTTAATGCTTTTAAACTAATAAATCAATACCTGTAAATTACATTCTGAATTTTATGATTTAAGTACTTGCTTCATCATGCTATCGCATGGCAAATGTAATTTTAAAAGGATGTTGTGCAGTAGCTTTTTTTTCTTCTTACTTAAAATCTGTATCATTAGTTGATTTACCAGGAAATCTTTCCTAATCTGTAGTGAAAATACGTGGTGTTACTAATAGATGGTGAAGGAAGCAGTGAGAGTTTAATTTACGATCCTGTCATTGGAAAGGCTATTTTTACACAGTTTCAAGAGTCTAAAAAACTAGGAGAGTGGATGATTAACTTCACACCTTTGTAAGTACGTCTCAAGGATAGAGATTTCACAACAAATAAGCATAGAATGTGGTAAAATCTGTAAGTATTTTCTAAAATATATTCTTAATTTGTGTTCCATAAACAGAAATACTTCAGGGAGTATCTTAATGAGGGGCTTTGATGCAATTTTTGATCAACGTTCAGAATTTACTGTCTGAATTACCAAAGCTGAAAACGAGTGCATGTGTTGGAATGGTATTGATTTGCTTTGTGAATGCACCAGTCAGGATGCAGTCCCACTTTTTCTTGTTTGTCTACATCTATTAATAATTTAACAAATGCAACTGCATTTTTATTATAATTTTTACAAATTAATTTTATATTAGAATTTTTTATTTTAAAAATGGAAACTATTGTCTTTTCTGGAGAACATTATTAACCTTTGGTCTCTCTAGCTGCTATTGTCTAAGACTGGGACTTTCAGCAAGCTTTGAGAGAACTTTATTTCACGTACAGTAAAGGCTTAAAGAAACTTAAAAAGCTCTGGAGTTATTACTGGCACTATTGTAGTTCAAGTTCAAGGCCATTCTGTTTGCATCTTTAACAAATGTGAGCGTAGTTTCAAGCCCTTGAGAAGCACATTGATAGTTTTAAACTAAGCTATTTACAGTAAGGAAAGTAGATATATTTTCTTCTTTTCTGCACCATTTAACTGGTTTTATCAATGAGCTCTAACAGACAATTCCAGGATAGCCTTCATAGATTAGGCAACAGGCAAGACAACGTTCATGGTGATTTTTGACTCTGAACTATGCAGTGGGAAGAAGCTCTTAACAGCAAATTTGCAAGAAGTGAGGCTTATAATAATACAATATATTAATACTATGTATTAGAGAACAGGAGAGTCAAGCAAATGCCTTGCTATACACACGGTATCAGATTAGACACAGGAACTTTCAGGATGGGAATCATCTGGTTTAGAGAATAAGAAAAAAACCTCTTGAAGTCATAACAAAGCCAAGAAAAGTTTAAAAAGGCAAATAAAGATTAAAAAAAAATCATGTAACTTGCACGGCAATAAATTTCATACAAGAAAAATAGGAATTGGTTAGTTATGTGTTGCAATTTCCAGTTGTTGGTCTTGGTGTTTGGAAATTCTTCTGTTTCTTGATAGGAGTTTAAATTTGAGTGGGGAGAAGTGGAGGAATGGGTAATATGGTAGAAATATTGTGGGGTTTTTATTTCACTTAATCCCTTCACTTTAAAGTGCTTGCAGCTTTTACAGAGTAGTAAGCACACTAAAACTGTGACGTAAATGTTAAGAATATAGAATTTGATCAGAACAAAATGCCGACACCGAGTAAGTTCAGTAATAGCATTATTTCTCAGTACTAGGTATGTCATTTCTGTGTATTTTTAGAGTCCATTCAAGCTTTCACTGTAAGCTTCTGTAAACATTAGATAAATTGAAATTTGCAAATCAAATTTCATTTGCAAATCTCCTCAGTGCTAGGCCCTGAGATACTAGGTTTGACATTATATAATTGGTCTGATTTTAAGTGATAGGCCCTGAACCTTCAATAATTAAGTAATACTAAAATGGAATATTGATGAGGGTAAAAATATATATAAATAATTATATAAAACTGACATCAAAAGACAGAAGACTTACAGCTTGCAGTTTTGCATTACTATAGTAAATCAATGTATTGATGCTCGTAATGGAATTTATAAATCCTCAGGTAATCTTGACATCACTCAGTTATCTCATTGGAGCATGGTCATATAAAAGTGTAGCAAAATTTTCAGTGCTCTGCCTTTCCATCCCTGCAGGCAGATGGGGTAATTTGGCTTGGAGACGTGGGCTATGAGGTGAGGGGAAGAGCTGGGAGGACCACAGGGCTTAAGGGTGTGATTCTGTCTCCTGAGTGGTTCAGAGTCTTAACTGGCCAGCTGCTGGTGATATGACGCAGAGGCTCATCCTGGAGCCTTGTCCTTGTCTATGACTGGGACAATGGGATGTGCTATGCTTCCCTCTGATTTGCAGGTGATACCAAATTAGAAAGGGAGTAATCGGTATGCAGTGAGGGAGGTGGGACTTTTAATAAGCTGACTCTAGACGAGGAGTGGGATGACAGGAACTTCACGACATTCAACTCAGACAAACGTGAAGTGCTGCACCTGGGCTGGAATAATCCACTACTCAGACTGGGGGCTGGCTAGCTGAGTCAGAGACGGCCTCATGGGAAAGAGAGGCTGGATGGGGTCAGTGAATGAATGACCTTTGCAGCAGTGAATGTGAGCTGCATGTTGAGCTCTAACAGGAGCGTAGCCTGCAAATCAGCAGGAGTGATTATTCTTCTCTGCTGGGCATATGGGACTGCATCTGGAGACCTGTTTTCAGCCTCCCAGCATAAGGCACATGCTGCTAAATTTCAGAGTCTAGCACAAGTCAACTAAGATATTTAGGAAGCTGTAGCATATGATAGGAGGAGAGTGAGAAGATTTGGTTTGTTAGAAAACGTGGAAAAAAAGATGAGCCAAGGAGGGGGATCTTATTGCAGCCTTCTACTCCCTGAGTGTTTCATGGCTGTAGACAAGACAGAACTAAATTCTTGTTAGATGTATACAGTAGAAAAGTAGGAGGCAGAGGTGACAAGTCACAGCTGAGAAAATCCCCATTGGTTAAGAGGGAAAAGGAAAAAAAAAAAGAAAATTAATCTCCATTGGGAAAGTGAAGTTATGCGTTTAGTTTTACTGCACTTTGCTATTAAGCAACCTCACTGAATGTTAATGTTAGCCCTGCTTTGAGCAGGAGTTTGAGTAGATGACCTTGAGATCTGTTTCAATTCTGTGATTCTGAACTGTACAGACGAGCAGGTGGCAGTGGAGGAACTCCAGCATGTTTAGAAAAAGTAGTTCAGTCTGGACCTGATCACTTGGTTGTCCTCTACATGCCAGGTAATGGCACTCAAGATGATCTGATCCACAGCCTTCCCCAGCACCAAGATCGGACTGACAGACCTTGTATAGTTCCTCAGATCCTGCTTCCCACCCTTCTTGTAGAAGGGCACCACATTTGCTGACCTCCAGTCCACTGGGACCTCCCTGGTTATCCAGGACTGCTGATAAATGATGGAAAGTGGCTTGGTGAGCACTTCCTCCAGCTCCTTCAGTACTCTTGGGCGGATCATTTCTGGCCTCACAGACTTGTGTGCATCTAACTGGTGTAGTAAGTCACTGACCATTTCTTCTTGGATTATGGAGGCTTTATTCTCCCCCCAGTCCCTGTCTTCTGGCTCAGGGGGCTGGGCACTTGGAGAACAACTGGTCTTACTATGAAACACTGAGGCAAAGGCAGCATTCAGTACCTCAGCCTTGGTTGCTATGTTTCTCTCTGCATCCAATAAAGGGTGGAGATTCTTCTTAGCCCTCCTTTTGCTGTTATTGTATTTATAAAAACTTTTTTTTTGTCTTTTATGTCAGTAGCCAGTTTAAGTTCTAGCTGGCCTTCGGCCTTTCTGATTTTCTCCCTGCATAGTCTCATGGGATCTTTGTAGTCTTGAGTAGCCTGCCCCTTCTTCCATAGACTTTCCTTTTCTTCCTGAGATCCAGCTAAAGCTCCCTGTTCAGCCAGGCTAGTCGTCTTCCCCACTGGTTCATCTTATAGCACATGGGGACAGCTGTTCCTATACCTTAAAGATTTCCCTCTTGAGGAATGTCCAGCCTTCCTGGACCCCTTTGCTCTTCAGGACAGCTTCCCAAAGGGCTCTGTCAACTAGTATCCTAAAAGGATCAATGCTTGCCTTCTGAAAGTCCAAGGTGTCTGTTCTACGGACCCACCACCTTGCTTCTTGCTCCTTCCTTCCTTCCTTTAGAGATTGCATCTTCAAATACATGCTTTTAGAAACTTCCCTGGAATTTGTTGTTGAGTTTTTTTCGCACCTTAAAAGTCTTGCTAGGTGCCAAATTTGCCTGATCACGTACTAGTCTGCATTTGATTTCTTGCCATGAGGAAGCTAAAAATGAATCAGACAAATTAAGTACAGGGAGATGTCATGAACACTTCATCCATTTTAAAATAAATGCCTCGCCTTGCATTGTGCAATGAATATGTGGTTGACTACAGTAGGAACAAACTTACAAAGTGTTACAGTGGTGCTTATAGTGTCAGTTCTCTTTATGTCCAGACATGGCTTGTTCTGACTTGGATTTTTTAGGGATTTTGTGTTGAATAGATGTAATAGAGTCCTTTCTTGCATCTCCAGTGTGCAAAGTATTTACTTTAGTGGTAGACTCATCTACTGTGTTTTAGGTCGTTGATTCAGTACAAAATCAGGAAACCAGCACATTTTTATAAGTCGCTTTAAAAGCTCCAGTAAACTCTACCCTGTTGTAACAGAGCCCTCTTAGACTGTAGCATCTTAACAGTCATTGACCAGTTTGTTTCAGAAACTGAAGCCTGTCGAGTTACCTAATCAAACTTAGAAATGGAGAGCTCTTTCTTAATACAGTGCTTTTTGTGTGAGTTACTAAGTAACAATTTCAAACTTTAATTTTCCAGATTATTTTACTACCCCTCGGGGCACTTGCTGTGAAGTTCAAACTGTTTTCAGGCTGATGAGGTAATTTCTAGTGTGCTGTCTGCATGCAAGCGCACATCTGTTAACTTGTACAGGAATTATGCCAAACTCCACTTACTAAGTTTGGAAGCACTTTTGCCATATTGACTTTAACTGGTTATTCGTAGTTGCAGGTGCTGAGGTGACCAGAATGTGAAAAAAGGAATATTTCAGGGTACCCACGTAGATATTCACTGTGGTCTGTATCTTG
Source organism: Baryphthengus martii (assembly GCA_013396935.1). Taxonomy (NCBI): domain Eukaryota; kingdom Metazoa; phylum Chordata; class Aves; order Coraciiformes; family Momotidae; genus Baryphthengus; species Baryphthengus martii. Next base: position 35,418 of record VWZK01018643.1, on the reverse strand, counting down.
AGCTTTGATTTCTAAACTAGATTGAAATGGGATTTTCTGAAGTGTGCGTAAATGCTTACAAGGCTATTTAAAGTATCCTGTTCATCAGAGTCCGTGTGGGATGCTTCCTTCCTTTTAAGGAAAAGAGAGCAAAGAAGATTGAGGCTGTAGATGATCCAGGCTAGTACAGAAAGTCACATGCTGTGGTGGGCTGGAATTTTCACTCACCAAATACATACTGGTTAAGAGGTGAGGCTCTACCGTCCCAGGACTAGGTGAACTACTAGTGTGAAATGCTCTAGACTTGATCACCAGGAGCTCTGCAGTGTTCTAGAGATCCCTGATGAAGACTTTGCTTCCTGCTTTTGAGGAAGTCATCCCTCTTCCCTGGAACCTGGCTGGAGTGCCTGTTTTCTTCTTCTGCAGTAACAGTACCAGATCTGTCAGAGCACCATCCTATCCTCTCAACTAGATTTTAACTAAACATATACACAGCTCAAATTTGCTGTATCTGACCAGAAATGATCTCAAGAGTCCTCAAATGCAACTGACTGTATGAAGGGAAAAGGAGGTGGGAAAAGTTTGAAAGTTGGCTACTTTGTGATATGGAATAGTAAAAGGCAGTTCCAACAAAACCTGGAAGTTTAGTCATCATTCTGGAAGGGAATATGTGTTTAATAAGATTCCTTTCCAAATATTTGCAGTTAAGCAGCAACTTTCTGGCTATGAAAGGAAGCCTGCCATTCTTTCCACTCTTAACTACATCTGTCTATATAACTGTGCCAATATGAAAAGCAGTTACTTTGCTATCGATACCTTAAACTATGTTGCTGTGGTATATGGAGAATAATCTTAGCAGGCTATTAATTTACAACTGCAATACTTCTATCTTTCTAGCTTTCAGAAGTTGACAGGAATGAAAAATTAGTCAAACTGTAAGGACTGTAATGTATATGTTATAATGGGGGCTTTAATTGTTTGAGTAGGCATAAAAGCTGTTTTTAAGGACATATATTTACATGGTTCTGGGAAAAGTAATTATAATGGATAACTAGGTGCAAAACTGAAATGCAACATGCTCTGCCTATAAGCAACAGTTTGTTATTAAAGTGATTGGTGGTCTGTTTGGAAAACATACAGGCTCACACTTCAAGCTTATAGAATTTTATGGTGTCTTAACACATGAGAAAAAAAAAAAGTTGTTTGCTTGTTTGTTTTTCAAAAAAAGCTTTCAAGAGCGATTTTTATTTTATTGGAAGGCACCAGAAAACAGTCTTCTCTTGTCTTTCATCTGGGAAGATACCACATACCTTAATCTGAATGTTCAGGGTAACTGATTTTTTTAGTATTTGATTTTTGTTTCAAGCAGATAAAGAGAACTTGTATGTAGAAAGAAAAAATATGCTTATGCAAAATTATATTTTTTACAATGCATGAGTAAACCTGAATTAAGAGATAGGTATTTAATACATTTTTTACTGGAAAACAGTGAGAGAGAGGCTGGCAACTTATTTCAGACAGTGATGCAGTAGATGCTGATTTAAGCAGACAGATCCTGCAAATTGTTTATTTGAACTATTGGAAAAGGCTCTGGGAAAAATAGTATGTGTTTAGACTTAAGAGTACTTTGCCTCTGTTGTATCTGAAAGCTTCTCTTTTCTTCATGTTTTCCAATTTGATGTCAAAACATTGTGCTGTGTCTAAAGAAACAGAAGGAATTAATTGTTGGTTAAACTGCTGTGTATTTAGGGCCACTGACATCCCCTTGTCCCATTTGGCAAGTGGAGAAGGTGGGAACTGTGCAGCTTTTCCCTGCTTTCAGCTTCTTTAGATCCCAGATGGTGAGAGAGCATCATTGTCAAATGAAGAAAAGAGGTAATATGGGAAAGCTGGAAATGCAATGCTGAGAATTCAAGCTTCAACTCATCAGACATTTTGACACTTTGGCAAGCCTTGACCAGCAAGTGGGAATTCAAACCTGCCCCAGTTTTAGCTGCTTTTGTTTATTTTCAGTGAGACTAGCTGTCGTCTTCTGCAAACACATCCTTTTCTTTCTGTACCTAAAATTAATTCTGGAGATGGCAACGTAAGTCTGGGTTCTTATTAGGCCTGTCCTCTGTGTTATGTATAGCTGAGGCCTATAGAGCTCCTCTCTGTGTTATATATAGCTGAGGCCTAAGAATCGTGGCAGGTATGAAGGCTGCAGGAGGCAAGCAGTTGGACAACCACCATGGGAACGCTCAAAGTTCTAGAATTAATGTAGAGTCCACATCAAATCAGTCTAACTGAAACTACTCTGAGGAAACATGAAACGTTGTGTGTTTTGGTGTTGAAACTCAAAGTTGATAGCAAAGCCCACAACCATCATGTGGAGCACAATGAAAGTAGTTTTCCTGACCTCCACACAGAAGTACTAAGACAGTTTCATGTATCTAGTCCTTATTCTTTCATACCTAAGTCAGTCAGAATGTACCCATTTGCTCCATTGCACTTAATCCTCAGCTTCGTTTGTCTGATTGTTGGAAAGTGTTTTGGGAAATTTTGGAGTTGCTTGCCAGGACCGTGCTTTACTTATAGGACCATGTGGGTTGAACAGTAGTAGCTCAAACAACCTGGGAGCATTGCAGAACAGCAATAATAAAGCTTCTACTATTGTAAGGGTTGGGGGATGTGTTGTTTAGTGTTCTTTCCCCTGCCTAGTCCATATAATCCTCACTCTGGGAAGAAAACAAGGAGAATAAGATTTTGCAGTGTGGGAGAAGACAATTGTAAGGTTGTTCTTGTGACAGAAGAAAGACCTCCTTGTGTTAGAGGAACAGAGATAAATGTTCTTTTCTTGACTTTTGCTTTGGAATGATTTAGGTGAGAAAGCAAATGAGAGTTCAGTCCTTGTATGTATCTTAGTGACGTTGTCTTTTCCCCGAGCCTGTGTGCTTTGACATTTACAAGAAAGAATTCTTCCTCAAACTTCTGAGACATTTCCACAAGTTACTCAGGCTTTGTCCTCTGAATACAAAAACTCAAATGTGTTGCAGAACTGTGTAGCAATTGGACAAAGAAACAAAATGTCGCTATTTTCTTGATGGTCAGAAACTGCAGCTCATCAGCCTAACTGGTCACCATAGCTTACTAGGATTGCCTACGTGACAGTTTGAATTTTAGCTTTTTGCAAATTTAAGAAGTAGTTGTTTTCTTGGTGGCTGGGTGTGAAGGGACCTACTCAAAGAAAATTAGATATAATTGCGCAGACAGAAAGAAGTCTGGAGGGAGAAAACAGCTTTTCAACATGTAACTCTGGAGAACTGGAAAGTATAAGACGAGTAAATATCTTTATCGCAGTCTGTTCATAACCTACCTTTTTTCCTTAAGAATTGAAGAAAAATATGTTTCTGTCACAAATAATACATAATTTTTAATCAATTTCTTAATGAAATATGTATTGGATATTTAAAAATATTTTTAATGAAAATGTGCCGCTACTTTTAAATTTACTCTTTTTATTCTGACTGAATCAAAATCTGTTTAGGAAACCCCTGGCAGTTTTTAGTTTCACTGCCAAAAGAAGAGTTTTGCTTTAGGGAAACGTTTCTACAAAAAGTTAGGAATGATTAAATTCTGGATATAGTGACCATGAAATCACCTCACAATGCCACGGTGTTAAGTTTTATTTTTTTCTTCATCAAATAGGTACTTTCATAACAGACTTTACTCTGTCTTGGGTGCATTCTAAAGATTTTATTTTTTTTTCCACCATGAATTATTAACAGCCAATTTGACAAACTTTGCATTGCCTTTTATCCGTGAGTTGAGGGACAAGTATCCACTGTACAGGATTTGACATACAGACAGGTTATGCTGATGTAACATTAAATTGATGAATAGTTTTGGATTGAATGACAGAAATAGCCAATGTTTTCAGTAGACTTCTGCAGGCCCACTTGGAGTGAGTCTCAGTCTGCCAGTTTCATAGATTGAAGTAACTTTTTGAGTGATCTTACTTCATTTACACTATTTTTTTTTTTCTTCCTCAAGAGCTAGTGATGCAACAGCAATAAAAGTTAAGGCTGCTTACTTTACTGATCTGTGCAGTAGCCAGAAAAAAAAAAAAATCTTGTTATACTGTGAGCAGTTGCAACAGTCACTGCCTGCTTCAAGACTTTGTACTTTTTAATTTCTCCTTTCAGTACTTATTTCAGTCATTCACCACTTCAGAAATACACTGCAATATGACTAGAAATTTTGTGAAGTGGTCACGACGTTTGTCATGATTCCTAATTAACTAGAGTTTGCGTTATTAAATACACACATTCAGATTTAAAGAACATCGAAACCAAATACAGATACTCAGAATCGAAACCTGAAGGACAGACATTGCTTTTTAAATATGCATTTCAAATCTGATAAAATAAATAGAAGGTCATAGTGCGGTGTTTTAAAACCTTCAGTTTGTTTCTCAAGGCCAGGTATTTTGGGGTAGGTATTTAAAAGAAAGTAATGATTTTTCATTATTTTATCTTTTCCATTCAAGCAAAGATACTTTAGAAGACTAAAAAAATTTCAAGAATGTATTCTGGGCTGCAGATGAGATAAAGTTGAACTGTGACTTTAGCCTCCCTTGGCTTTTGGTGTGAAGACCTGTATTGATTTGCTGCTTAAGATGCTAGACGTGCCTGTGGTACCGGATTCCATGTGTTCCAGCTGATGAGAACAGTGACTTAACTTGGCTGTGCCACAGCATTCTCTAAAGCTAATTCTCATCTGCCTATTTCTGCCTCAAACTCTCTGATCTGCTCTTTGAAAGAGAGTATTTCACTTAAATGTGTGCCTCTCAAGCTTTAACAACCTCTTTGAAACTTAATACTGTAACTTTTTATCTATGATGCAAAATGGTTAATAATGTCTTCCATCCCAGAGGAAATAGTGCTGTTTCCAGCTTGGTGGCTTTTGGTTGTATGTTAAGCTAGTATATAAAAAAAAAAACAAACCACCAAATCCTCAGTATCTTCCACCACAAATTGCTGTAGTTGTCTTATGCATTCTCTTACTTTACCAATAACTGTATATTTCTTGGTGGGGGGGGTGGGGTGGAAGCAAAGGTTATTTATTTGTATCTTATGATAAACAAAAATACCACCTACAGCTACCATCTATTGATGTGTTCCAAATAAATGTACTTTGTCCACACTACTACAACTTCATATTTCGAAGGCATAATGTTAATTTCTGTTAAAAAAACAACAAACAAAAAAACCCCCACTAAAAACAAAGTAAGCAAAAAATCCAACTTAAATTGAAGCATAACTTAAATATTGTCTTCTAGTAAGGTAGATAATGATTGTGGAAGATTTTAGCGAACATTTCTGAATCATTTGTCAGAGAGGGAGATGTGGCTGGGAGCACGTAATTGCTCCCAATTTTTTTCAGATTCAAGAAAAGACTTTTTACATGTTTGCAAGGTAACACCCACTCAGTGACTTGTGTGGAAATGCTCTAGTTTGCAAAGCAACATAATGAGCAGCTAGTGAGGATCGTTTTCCCAGCTGCCAAAGGGTTTCGCAGAGTTGTAATGACTGCCATACTACTGTCAAGCTGTCAGGGACTAAATGAAGGGTTTAAAGCATGTTTAGTGGTTTGTGGGTAGCTGGTTTTTGGTTTGTTTTTTTTTGAATGCTCAAGAAATGTTAGGTTTTTTCTAAATTACCAAGACACAAAAACTAAGATGCAATGTTTGGCCGTGCACAGTAATAGTGAGTGTGAGACCTGAAGGGAGAACTGTTTTTTTCGAAGAGGGTCACATCCCGAACGTGAGACTGAATTTCTGCCTAAGACAACTGAGATCCCCAAGATCCTTATAACGTCTTCAGTAGAAGAGCCTCTCTCAGAGACTGTGTGGTGGATGATTCAGAAACAGTCATCTAACCAAGATATTTTTATGGTTTTTTTTGTATTTTTAAGGGTTGCCATAGTTTCATCACTTAATGTGATCTTCTTTTAAGATTGTGCCAGTACTATGATTCTACAAATTATTTCTTCATAGGAAGTGGAAATGTGTTTGGAAGTGATTTAGCATACAGCAACAGATAAATAACATGTAAATAAAGAACAGAGCATGACTATAGATGGTACCTGACTCTGTTCCTGAGACATTCATGGAAATTTAAAGCTATACTGAGGAAAAGAAAGTTTGTTTGCTTAGATAAAAAGTCCAATACAGGAAGCCAGGTTTTCCTGCTGTTGAAAAGTTAGATTTAATATTTAAGTACTCTTTGAAAAACTAGTTCTGAGTTAAAGATACACTAATTGGAGTGATTTATTTTTTTTAATTGGTTTGTTTTTGTTTTTTTCGGAAGCAGAACAGTCTTGCTTGACTGATTTTGTGGTTTTTAAGATAGATTTGGTTTACAGCAGGTACTATCGTTCTTATTTATAGTCTTTCTTTATGATACCTAATATTTTTTGGTAAGGTCAAACGATCCTTGGTTTCATAATTTTTAAAAATACATTTTTCACAGACTGTTGTCTGAGTTGATGGGTTTAGTCTCTCAGTGCAGTTAGTGCATGTGCTTAACATCTGTTGACTGAAAATTGAGAATTGAATGTCATAGACATTGATGATGTGACCCACATTTGACTTCTGAATAGAAAGTTAGTCTAAAGTAATATTATTAAAAAAAAAAAAGGTACCTAAGTGGACTGAAGATACCATTTTTTTTTCTTTTCCTTTTTCTTTTTATGTTTTCTTTTATAAAATGTCAAGAAGAGAAAGAAATGAAGAGGCTGGGTATGAGAAACATCAGTGTGGGGAAAAGAGAACACTAAGGTGATCTGTGAGAATGTAGATGGAAAGACCTTGGGTATAGTTCTGATTTTTACAATGTGTTGACAACTTAAGATGATAAAGGCTAAAACATACCCAGTTTTGAGGAGCATGATGCTTGTTTGGCATTATACCATCATTCTGATGATAAGGAATATGATTTTTCAGTACATTATGCAGGAAAGGGAATGTGTTTTACCATCAGATTCAGTGATGTATATTTATTTTGTGGGGCATTTTAGAAAATACACCAGCAAAACAGCTACCGATACAGTGAATTAAATGACATGTTCCTGAAACATTAAGACCATTTCAGCTATACGATTTTTTTTTTTCCTTTCATACATTTAGTGACAAACAAGAAACCAGCTCAAGCGTCTATTACGAAGGTGAAGCAATTTGAAGGCTCTACGTCTTTTGTCAGGAGAACGCAGTGGATGCTCGAGCAGCTTCGCCAGGTCAATGGTATAGACCCTAACCGGGTGAGTTTGAACAGTTCTTGAAAATGAAAATTGAGCTCTTCTAGAACCGATTTGTGAGTCGAGCATTCTTTCACTAGTCAAAAGGCATCCAGAAAAATACAGGTTTAACCGCAAATTCCCAAAGAAATAACGAAGTATGTGAAATAGGTTTTAATGGGCAAGATGGGAAGTGGCCAAAGCTCATAGTCCTGTGGACTTCTTTTTTCCTCCCATCTTTCCTTACTTTTCTTCCTATTCTCTCTCCTTTACAAAGAGAAAAATCAGAGCCTCGTTTGCCTTGTCTTTAGCTGTAGGCCTCTTGGGGTCCATTTTGGTATGTAGCTGTGTTATAGAGCAGTAAGTAGAAGCAAGGACAGGAGAGGTTATTGAGGTTCAAGTTTATGAAACATTGTGAACCTTGCGTTTTCTCTAGGAGGGTCCTTGAAACCTTTGGCGTTTCTTATCTTTTTCTACAAAGGGCAGTGGTGTGGCTTGGTTGCTAATGGCGTGTGAATGCTGATTTAAACGAAAAAAAAACAAACTCTAGAGTAAAAAATAAGCACCCCACTAAACAGTTCTGGAATTACTCCTTTAATGTGGAAAGCCTTGAGCTGTCTCAAGAAAAAGCCATACTGATATGTAATAAGCTTATGAGTACAAATCTTCAGTAGTAAAGCAGCAGAATTATAAGTTAGGAATGTGGCTCATACTCTGTGATCAAAGTGACTTATTGTGTTCACTGTACAGCAAACTGTGTTTGTGACCTAACCCCATTTGTTCAAAGCTGTGCTCTGATCAGCCACCTAAGCACCTTAACAATGGTGCACCAAATTCTGTTACTACCCAGTACAGTCTTTTGTACAAAAAAAAAACCAAAAAGCCCATTGACTTGTGCAGGGGGTGGAATTATATTTTCTCTCTATAAGAGAACAATAAAAATGAAAGCAATTAGAAACAGATAAGGGATGTGCATTTTGGGCCCTTGCCCAGCATCTGCTATGAGCTGAGTAAATAACAGATACTTGGGATACTCTGACTGAAAATCTATCAAGTTCTTAAGCTTAGACATGTTCTTTCAGACTTGTCTTCCTGTGAATTCCTAGTGTCATCAGTTCAAAAAAGGATTTCCTGTATTAGATTATGGAAAGATATATTAGCAAATATTGCTAAATACGTAGCGATACTTCTTGCATAAAATCCATTTAAGTTGGCAGTTGGTGCACAGGCTTTGGTTTGTTCTGAGAGTACTCTTTTGTTCATGTTATTGAGACCTATGCAACACTTTAAATACATTCAATACAGTAACTAGGCTTTTCTATTTGTTTTCCTTCTTTATGTGAGCATCAAGAGCAAAACCACATATATAATATAATGTGAATGTAGATTTTGCGCTGAGAGGTGCAAATCCTTGTGTTGCATAAAAGACACAAATAGCTATATATTAGTAGATGACACAGATTTCTCACGAGATTGCAAATTTTAATTGTGTTTTCAGGTATAGCTGAATATGCCTCACTAAAAATACCTGCCAGAAAAAATACTTACTGCCTGTATTGGTTTTGGTTCTTTTTCCATGAAAAAATACGCAAAGGAAAAATAATCCCAGGATGGTCTTGAGTTGCATGACCTCTCTGCTTTTTCCAACATAATACCTTTTAAAAAAAAATAATAGCTCTGTATCTTTTTCCAAGTTGCTTATAAAACTGGAATAATAGTAGTGTGTTATTTTTTTCTTCTAGGATTCCCCAGAATTTGATTTACTCTTTGAAAATGCTTTTGACCAATGGGTAGCAAGCACAGCTTCAGAAAAATGCACATTCTTTCAGGTTCTACATCACACTTGTCAGCGATACCTTACAGACAAGAAGCCAGAATTTATCAACTGCCAATCTAAAATTATGGGAGGTAAGTCAGTCTAAGCTGAAGTGTTTCATGCAGTTGGATATGAAATTATTTGTATGTGATTTGTTTTGTGTTCAAATGAGCTTGCAACCTAATTACATCCTAAAATCATGGGCCTGAATATGCTGACTTCACAATAATAAACTTCTAGGCTTCAACATTTCTCCATCAGGCACCAGTTCACACTCTTCTGCTGTCTTTGCTTCCCTAGTCTTCAGTTCTAGATGTAACATCCCCTACCCACCTTGTGAGGATCTTTCTCTTCCCCCTCCTTAGCAACTTTGATTTCTCTACTTTTTTTCTTCCAGAAACATTTCTTGTTGGCTTGAAGTATTTCCTACTAAGAGGCTATTCAGCATTGCCGTTTCCTCACAAGTCTCTGAAAAAGTGGTTATTACTAAACTTCCCGTGTTTGGTTTTGTTTCTAATTTATGGTGATCTTGATAGAATTGAGTTAGAGTTCTGTTACATTTCTTAAGTCACATATCTTAAGGTGAATTTCCAGAATTAGACTGAAAAACGTCTGGTTAGGTAAAAAAAAGTCTGGTCAATATATAAAATTTGTATTTACCATGCACTTCCCTAGCAATAAAAACTGGTTTCACATGACAATTTTCACATGTTTCATTAAGTGTACTTTAGGAAAATGTTTTAGTTGTTCCCTCAAACTGAAATTTCTGAAAATAGACTCCTTTTTGTCTGCTCTAAACCAGAACATTTTTAAAAACTCTTAAACCTCCTGTGTTCTTCATAACTGGAAAAAAAAATATTTTTCTCTCTCAGTGAGTCTCCAAACTGTAAAAGAGAAGTGCAGGCTGACTTGGGGATTTGTTTAGTTGTTTCTTCACATTTATTACTGATGTCTATTTCAGGGGAAGAGCCTTACTCAGTTCTTTCTGGTAATTCTCCTCTCTCCTAAACCTAGAATATGTTGCTGTACGCTGTTATCAGAACTGTATTTTATGCAGCCACCTCTATATGTTCTCTTTTTCTGGCTGTTACTTTGTTCTACATCCCTTTCCTCTAAAACACCGAAGGTAAACTTGAGGAAGAGGGAATTCATCTCCAGTTTGGTGCTTACATTTTAGCTGCTGACACTGAGGTCACCACTAACATTGTGGTCATAAGTCAACTGACAATTCTGTCAATCATCCTTTTCGTTTAGTGTCTTCCCAAACTAAGAAAAAAGATATAAAATTTCGTGTAAACTTCCTCTCTCATTTTTCCCCCTTCTAATTAATAGGATTTCCTTTGTTGTCTTTTTGTTGTGGTGCGGAGGAGGTAGGAGCAGTTTCTGCCCTAATGGCAGAAGATATCCTCTGCAACTCTTCCATTTCATATGGAAGAAATTTCATATCAGGCCTTTGTTTGTCATCTGTTTGCTAATGCCACTCACTTTCATCCTTCCTGCTAATGAGCCAGCATTTATAAACCATCACACATTTCAATCTCTGACATGATTTTTTTTCATAAGCTTGACCTGTCCAAACCTGAATTCCTCATTCAACAGACCCAAATATTAGCATTTGTCCTAAACAAGTGTCATCACAGTGAGAAGAAAATAAAAATTTGCCACTGTTTCCTAAACTTCTGCTTGACTTTCTGCTTTTTTTATTACGCACGAGACCCTACCATATCCCGTGAAGCATACCCACATTCTCTCTGTATACGACTTCATAGCTAAAATGGGCTGATTCAGCCATCTTCCAATACCAGATGGTAACTGTTTCCATATCCTTTGCCCATCATTCTGTCTGCAAAAATGCAATTTACATGTGTACAGACAGGGGAAAGACTACGGACATAGTACAGGGCCAGGAACTAGTAAATGGCCCCACAGATACAGTACTTCTGCTGTTTTCACACTGTCAACTTTTTCCACGCACTAGGTGACAGATTCTTTGTGGGTAAGTTTAAATTTGACAGAAACTGTAATAACTGTAAAGCAAGTGATAGTTGACCCTAAATTCCAGTGACTTTCTGTGTGTAAGCCTCACAAAGCAATGGGAAGTCTACTAATTTTTTTATTTTTTTAAAAGTCCTCATTAGCAAATAACCAGTATCACTAATTATAAAAGGCAATGCAGTCATGTTAATGAAAATTGTATCGTAATATGTGAGGTGCAATAGTCTGTTTAAACAGTCTGCTATTCCTTTCAATATTCAGATTGGTAATCTTAATACAACACCAAGTTTTCTACAGAAATACTGTATCTATACTGTAATTAAAAGCTTCACTGATGTGTTCATGCATACAGATAATGTCTTATTCAATTCCAAAAGTATTGTTCTAGCACCTGTGCTGGTATTTCTTGAAAATACAGATAATTGATTATGAAGAAATAGATGAAATTAGCTTTTTCAAGCTAAATTTTTTTTGAGGTTTGGAAAGATCGTGTTTTCTGCTATGTTGCTTAGCATTTTTCCTAGTATTTTAGTCTATATGGGAGTATATTTCACTAATCTTTCCACCACTGTCAAAAGCTTTTGCATTACCTGGTATTTAAATGTATTAAACAATGGAGCCACGCTTTCTCCACTGTTTAAAAGTAAACAAACAGCAATCACAGCAGCTTTGAAGTATCTCCCAGTTAAAGGCAGGTCTCCTTGGTAATATGTAATACTGTGAAGTTAACTCAGTCACTGGGTTATGTTGTTCTGTTCCTTTGAGGCAAACAGAGTAATTGAATGACCAGAAGCAGCACCATTCACTGACTTTAGAAGCTGTTCTGTGAGTTGGTAGTTGGCAGGCTCAGGTACTGGGGAGAAACCTGCAGTTCTGCTAGTCATTTGAAGACTAGGGATGGGCCAACTGTGTATCAAAATCCATTTAGCCCGAAACCTGCAGGCTCATGGGAAAAACAGTGAGATGCGTTGTCGATCTCAAATTCATCCCGGCTGGGAAAAAAAAAAAGGTCGCATAGTAGCTGAAAAGAACATATACCTGATCTTAAAATTAATTAAATTCAGTTGAGAATTTGCAACTTGTTTTCGCTGTTGTCACTGTTTTACTGAGGTATTTTGCTAATTAGCCAAAGCAATGTAATCAACTCATTCTTAAAACTTAGTGCAGTTAGATTTCAGATGAAGCATGTCACTTCATCCCCTCTAGCATTCATGGTTTAAGTTATATTCCTTTGAACTTTCTGGGGCATGAAAAGTAATATTCTTTTTGGATGGTTAGTCAATTCAACTTCTAGTACCCTGTGAGTATTTTTAAAATGCATTATTAGAATATCTATATGCATAAATCCACATATTTCTGTATGTAATGATATAGGTTTGCACATCGTATGTGTGATATGTGCCTTGTAGCAAATGCATATTTAAGAAAAAAAAAAATGAAAGAAAGGGGAAAAAAAAAAAAAGACACCAAAGAACACTTCCTCCCAAGTGGAACTAAAGATGAAAGAACTTGAAGGGCCTGTTTACACGCTTCCTTATCTTATTGAGCCTTATTTCTTCCTGAAGGAAAGGAGTGAGGAAAGTGAAATTCATGCTGCTCCTGTTTTTGCAGGAAGTGCTTGGGAGCTTAGCCCTAAGTATGGGGCTCCCTGTGGAATTGCAGACCCTCTTCATTGCCTTCCTCCTTTTACCTCGTCACACACACATGCCCCTACGAGACAGAGCCCTAGCCCTGCCTGGTTTTTCTTCTCCAGAACCGTTTTTTCACTTTATTTTCATTTGAATGTCATGTAAGGATATAGTCTGTAGAGTTAAATAGACCAGACTGGTTTCTGTAACTTGATTAATGACATTAGTAATTACAACTATAATGAGAGCTAATTAAAGGTGTGGATGCTAATTCTGAGAACAAACAACAGGATTCCTCCCACTACTATCATGTAGTTCAAGTTTACCTCATTTTTTAGAATTTAGAAGAGTCCTCTCCATAGCTTACATAGCTTACATGCATTTTGGATGTTACTTTGGAGGGGAAAGAAAAGAAAGGCATTTGGGAGTAGAGGAGTTTTAGACTGAGGCAGGAAATCTTTTCCACTTCTGTATCTCTTTAACATATGGGTTCTGATATTGGAATATGTCTAATTTGGAGTATCTTGGTGTAATGTTAGTTGTTACTTGGTGGCCAAGTTAATCAGGTTGTGTTGCTTTTAGATCAGTACTGTGAAAAACAAGGCTGGAGATGAGTGGTGTGCAGAAATTGTCATCTACATGTTGTGTTCATTAGAACCACTTAGTTCTTGATGTAACACCAGTCTGACACTTCGATGATCTTGGAGGTCTTTCCAACCTTAATGAGTCAGTGATTCTGTGAAATACCTGGTTGTTGGTGATTTCAATTCTTACCTGATAGCCATTGAAAAAAAAATGTGTAATTTAATGTATTAGTCTTGCAGATTTTAACTTGTAAATTAATTCTGATGCAAATGAATTTGACCAAACAAAAAGAGAAAGTGTCTATCGTGTTACTTTTGACAGTGTTTGCAGCTTTGAAATTACCTATCAGCTGAATCTTAACAATATTTCTGTACAGAAACAGCAGAATCCTTTGGTTTTAAGATACTTCCTGACAATGTATACCAAATACTCAGTTGTTTGCTTTAGAGAAAATAAAGGTCACTGTCAGTCTAGAGACTGAAATATTAGAAATAAAATTTCTGCTGCCCAAGACCATTTCAGGTGCTTGCTTTTTATGCTGTGCATATTCATTTCAAGATTAATTCTGCCTTTTTTTTTTTAACTGAAATCCAACCAGTTAAATTATCTGAAGCATGAAAGCCATGTTTTGAGATCACAGTGGATAAGAATAGTTGAGTACATGTTCCATAGAAATACTGCATATAATCAGAGCTCTAAATTAACTTTCTAAAATGGGAATCTTGGGCAAAAAAAGTACATTGTGTTCTTGTAAAGTCTGTAAGGGTACATAAAATGAGAAGGGACATTTATCATTGTAAAGGTTGGTTCCTTTTTGATCTGTATAACTCTGAGACAGGATAATACAAAAGGCATTAAGCAATATATTCTTTTGTCTTTTCTGCAGAATGAAGGTGTAAGTGAGGTGTTGGCTTCAAGATGAGAAAGAAATACTACTGTTTGTCATAGAAATGGGAAACGTATTTGTTTCAAATTGTCAGATTTTGGTGTTTACAAAGCCAGGATGGAGTTCTGTACTTTCATAGTAATTACTGATTCTGAAAGTTCTTGGTTAGATTTTGAATAAGTGTAAATATTAGTTAATATTGAAAATATTGATAACTTGGATTAGTATGGATTTGTGCAGGTGTTTTAGATCAGAGTTGAAAGCTTTCAAGTTTAAATACATTTCTCAGTTTGGAAAAGGATAAAGCTTGTGGTGGTATGAAATTGATTCTAATTAGGTATTTCCTTAATTTATAGCCAATATACAATAATGTCCTGTCCTGGCATCAGTGCCAGTAATTAAAAACATCAACGGGAAAAGTACTTTTGAAAGGCACTTGTAACCTGTCAATTTGACTCTTAATCTTTGTGCTGTATATTCTTCAGACTTTAATTAGTCAAAATTACAGAAATTGGTAATTAATCAACTTTAAACTTCAGTACTGTATTTTGGAGGCAGGAAGGTGGGAACATCAAAACCATATGGTGATGTTGAACTCTAGAAGAAACCAAAGCATGTGAATGTAATTGGCTTGAAAAATTCCAGATAATATATTTTTTTTAGTGGGACATTTATTAGCACTAAAACCAGATCAAACCTGAAAGATCACAGGTGGAAAGAAAATTGAAAACCACGTAGCTCATGAAAATTGTTTCTCTTATGTGCTGCCTATGTAAAAGATTAGCTATTTAAAGATATTAAAATCATTATTTTTTTTTTAAAATAAGAAAAGATTTTAAGTAATCTCTCCTTCTGTTGCTCTGATTGACAAGTAAAATAATAATTATTGAGGCTTAGGGGATGACTTCATTGTTACGTAGACCTGTAGTTACTTCGGTTTGCCTGTTGCGGTGTTATATCCTTTGAGAAGATGATAATGCAGACAGACCACTTCTCTGATCTGCTGTGGCAGTTCTGTTTATTCCTGTCCTCTATAAATTAAATACAGTTGGTTTCTAATGCAGTTCTACTAATCTGCTGTTGTATCTGTAGTGCATTCCAGCACCTCGGAGCCCTACGCCTCTGTGTATTTTGTTTCACTGCCTGTCTGTGTCTTTGCCAATATTTTCCTAGGAAATTGCATTTAAACTGAAGGCGTTGTTTATGGTGGCTTGGGAGTAACTGTCACTGTCAGTTTTGGTGCATTAGAGTTCTGCTTGGAAAAGTGCTTTTGTGGAAGAAAGTGAACAGCCTGTTAAAATAAACTTGATAGAGAAGTCAGGTTGTGCACGTCAGTCGTGTCACGAATCCGATTCCAGGAAAAAGCGTGGTGTCACAGTGCTACCTAGGACAAGAAAAAGCTTTTGTGGGTCCCCTGTTGCATTACAGTAAACACTGCAGATCACATCCTCCAGCTATAAAGAAAGTTACTGTATTTCAGATGAAATGCGACTGTCTGGGCTTTAATGATGACATTGATAAGAAGTTTGGAACGTATTTGAAATGCTCGCTGTGAGTAGCTGATATTTGCTGTGTTTCCCTAAAGAAAATTGCTGATAAGTAAGCTGAAGAAAAGTTAATATTTTTCTTCTTTACAGATTGATTGGTCTTAGCACACCTGAGTTATTACCTATTCAGTTTGTCAGTCTTCTAAGTCCACTTCAAGGCCTACTTGAGGTGCTTCTTAACCCAGAGGTAGAATTCATCTTGAATGTAATTTCTGATAATAGTTACCAAGTTATTCACTGCAGTTGGACCCTGATTTGTTTTACTGAGATATCTTTTGCTGTTTCACCTTGCACAGTTTCATTAGTTTACTGTTTTAATAGATTTTCAAGGTACAAATCTGATTTACATATACATAGCATATTTATTTGTATATGGATATATTTGTGTATAGGTAAAACGTTATGTTTGGTTTTGTATATGTATTTTATAGCATTTTGGGATTCATTACTACTTGAGCCGGATGGTAGTTCTGGTTTGGTACTGGTGTGCATTAATTGATCAATAAAAGCTGTCTTCTGATCACCTTTGTGCGTAATCATGCGAGACCAGACAGGGTTTCCTCATCCTCTATGAAACTTTTTTGATCTAGCTGTACTCTGACATGGAAAGGTAATTGTCCAGATTCATAATGACTTTAGAACTCTTAGAAATGGAAAACTGAATTGCTTCTTTTCTAAAAAAAAAAGGGGGGGGGGGGGGGGGGAAAGCAGCCTTGGATGATGGCCAAAAAAAATCTATAAAAGGGAAAACTGCACCATCTGAATGCCCAGCTATTTCAAAAATGAAAAACCTCCAGTTCCTGCCACCCAGTATTATGTTGCTTCTTTAGGTCACTGTTACTTCAGTCTGGAAAGTGAACACAAGTGGTGCATCAATATTAATAACTGTAAACAAACTACTGAAAATACCTCCATGGGACACACTTTCGTGTGAATCCAAATCCATTTCTTAATATTTATGAGCTTCTTAAGTCCTTGAGAATGAATGGTGCATAAATTCTTAGGTTGCTTGAGACAAGAAGACTCAAATGAAGCATTAAATAAGTTTTTCTTAAAATGACAGTGCTCTAACCATTTGCCCTCATCTTGTTTGTAAACCACACAGCTCCTAGCTCATTGAAATGCATTGCTCAGAACCATCTGGTGCTTAATGAATTTATGTATTTTTTCAGAATATCTTTTAAAATTTTGATTCTTTCCTGTTTCAGTCGGAAAGGATGGGACTTTCATAAACAATGTAGTTTCAGAGCAAAGACTCTCTTTCTGTTTAATAGCATAGGTTATTTCTCTTGTGAAAGCTTTTAACATCTCCTTCATCTTTTGTGCTTCCCATATGGACATAAGAATGCATAGAAGATCTTTCTTGGATAGTATTGTTTATTAACATTTAATTTTTCTTTCTGATTGTTCAGATGCAATTTTAATTTGATAGTTGCATTTTAATTCATAATACCTATAGTATATGGGCTACGATTTTTGTTGTTTTTCATTTGTTTGTGTTTTGTGGGGAGTTTTTGTATTTTTTTATTTTTTTTTGGTTGGTTTTTTGCTTTCTGGTAAACTGGGTATTTGAAAACACAGAACTCAGAATACACCACTACAATGGAAAAAAATCGGGACTGTTTTTCCCTTTGTTCTTACAATTCAAACTAATGGCTGACGTTCCCAGGTTCAAGGCTTTCAAAAAATGAATTGGAAAATAGTATTTAAATGTTGAAAAAGGCCATGCTAAATCTACGTGAATATGAGGCGTATGACACCAGTTAAATTACATTCTCTTATTTCCAGATTTCTGGCAGTTGAGGAGGACAAAAAAGGATATTCAGCAGCTGAGATATTGGGAGGTGATCCCTTTATGCCAGATGGTAATAAAATACAATCCCTTCTAGGTCACCTGAAGTAGAACTTCCAGAGTCAGGAGGCTGGTTAGAGGAATAAAGGAACAGAACAACTAAAATTGCTTCTTTATGTGTTAATACGTAGTTAATTTTGCATCCAGCAAAACTAAATCTGCAACAAAGAAATGCTGTTAAGTGTTTTATTGCTGAACAATGTTTCCTCCATGTTTTCATCTCTCTCCTCTTTTTAAATTCTGTGTACATAACTGTTTAAAACAAAAAGTCTGCTGGCAGTGCTGTTGGATAAAATAGCCCTTGCTAATTTTGTCTAATTCTGTTTTCCACCCGCTGATTTTAGCAGCCATTCCATCCAAGCTTAATTATATATATCCAGTGTCTGCATTTGAATAGAATATCAGTCCCTGTTCTTCTTCAGCTTAGAAGAAAAAGCTAGTTTTTGGGTGTCTAGCATCTTTCATTAGGTCTCCAAATGAGCATACATATGATAACTTCCTCCTAACCCAGTTTTATAAACTGTTTAGATTTCTGGCCTGGAAGAGGTAAATTTAAAATACAAATATTTAGACCATCAATCTCGGTAGCAGATAAATAGGAAAATGTCTTCCAGGCTACTCAAGCCATTGGAAAAATATCCCATAAAATTTGATTCTGATGACTTGGTATTTTTATAATTCATTTTCATGGATTAGTGTTATCGTTGAATACAAAACATCAAGAAATAGAACACTGTATTTAGTCTTGATGGTATCTTAGACCAAAGTGTTGGGTGTTTTACTGTTCAGAATTACTTGCAAAAGGATTGTTTCCAAATGCCCTCTGTGGCACGATACTAATTTTCTAAGTATACAATTTATTGATTTTCAGTCTATCTTCCTCTTCACAGTATTTAAACTCATAAAACAGATTGGAGCTACATCACCTTTACTCACTGTAGACATTAAAGCATTACATTACGTCTATGCAGCTGTAGAACATCTTGAAAGAAGAGGCTTGGTATGGACACCACTGTTTTGATACCCAGGGGTGGAATCAAATCTGAAATGACAATCCCTAAAATCAGTTAACTTTCCCGTTATTGAAAGTTAGAAGCTGATCTAGTCTATTGAAAGACCAGTGATAACTGGCTAATCCTGATGGATCCTGTGCTGCTATCAGGCTACAAACAAGTTCTCTAAAAAAATCTCATCTCTCTGTTAGAAATTTTTCTTCATTAAAATAAAACACAGTTGATGGTTCTATGTAATATTTTGTGTTCTTTCTCCACTGCCAGACTAACAAGAGATAACTTTTATTTACATTTGACAAAAATATAAAATAGTGCCTTGGCTGGTTGCTATTTCTGCTTAGCAGTGCATACCTTCAGTTTGCTCACACGATATAAGCAATATTCTTTCTTCTGTTTCCTTCTCCCCCATTTACCCTCTCTGAAGGGCTAGTGCTGAAATGATATTTTGAACCTGGTTATGAATTTAGACAGGAAAATATGGAAGATAAAGTTCTCTCAAGTATTGACTTACGTTTGCAGTTAGGAAAGTCATTACTATGCTGACCTGTACAGGTTTTTAGTAGCAGATCCTTCCACTCTTGCCAGATTGAGGTCAGTAGTATCTTTCAGGCTTCCC
This sequence comes from Baryphthengus martii, assembly GCA_013396935.1. NCBI lineage: Eukaryota > Metazoa > Chordata > Aves > Coraciiformes > Momotidae > Baryphthengus > Baryphthengus martii. The sequence continues at coordinate 16,226 of VWZK01018643.1, read as the reverse complement.
TTATTCCCCTTCAGGAACTACAGCAGATTCCATCCACTGTGAACCTCGGCTCTAAGTTACTTTGCTTTTGAGCAGCTGGGTACTGTGATTGTTCTACATGGGTCATGCCTGATAGCTGTGCAAAAGTGAAGAAACTTTATTCCATCAGTGTCTCAATCAGTATCTCAGTTAGAACATTTTCACAAAGCCATAATTTAAAAGAGCCTCATGCAGATGAGTTGAGCATAACTCTACTAGTAGAGTACTACCAGTAGTCTGGTTTTAGCGGTTTTGAAATCAGAGCATTTACTCAGGTTTTCAGGTGGACATTGTACCCTCTTCTGAGCTTTGTGCAGATATGATATTACTTGCAAGACTTTGGATGGCTAGCAGTCCAGGGTCTGAAATACAGACAGTCAATCCAGAAAGAGAGCATAGCTTTTGTTTTAAGCTTTCTTTTAAGACTTTAGTAACTAATGCTTCTTTTGAAGGCCATAACTTTCCAGATTAAGGTACAAAGACCTATAGAAATGTTCTGTTTCTTTTCAAAGAAGGTGGAAGTCCAGGGAAATCCTCCTTTCTAAGCTGAGCAAGGAGAATTCTAGGTTTTTAAGGCTCAAATTTAAGTTGGGCAGTAAATTATCCTTGAAAGATAAACTGAGAAATTTGATGTTCAGATTTAAATTCCGGTTCAAGTATTATTTTTTTTCCAAGTTATAATTAAATTAGTAAATCCCATAAAGATACCACTTTCTATAAATGTCCTGTCTTTCAAATCACTTAGTCATCCTTTCTGTCTGATAATTTAAATATTGAAATTATCTGAAGAACATTCCATTCATGTAATATGGGTATTCATTAAGTTGTGAGAGAGTTATCTTACAGGGGCAGAAATACTGTTCTTGTGATCTCCTACTTAATCATTTGAGCTGGTCAGAAGCCTTTTAGCTGTTTGGTTCTTTTTAGCTGCAGTTTCCTCTTTTATTCAAAAAAGCTCCTAAATGAGGCTGTTAGCACAGTGCTAATACACGTGAAAGGATGTGTCACTTGGCAGGGAGGTGAGAGGGATGAAAAAGGAGGGGAAGAACATGTTCATCCTGTCGACCTTTATGATGAGCTGTTAGGTTACAGTAGTGTTGGAAAGCCTTGGGTTCATGATTATCTAGGAAGTGTAGCTCTCTGGTAATGATTTTAACAAAACAAATATGCTCGGTAAGGAGAAGCAGCTTTTGGAAATGTGAAGTGCCGCCATCATTTGGAACTTGATCAGTCTAAATATTATGATTTTGAAATACCTAAGCTTCCTGAGTTAGAAGCCTAGAGATCACTTAGTCCTGTAGTACTGTTATGGTGTTTCTGGTGGGTCATTCCGGACACAGCTGTCCCTTGTTGCGAACAGTTTCCATGACACTTTAGGAGAGGAAGAGATTTGCCTTTGTGTCTTCAGTGCTGTGTTTCAGTAATGAACAACTGTTAATTTTATTTATTTTTTTTTCACTATTCACAACTTTTCACAAAAGTTCTGCATTTGTGGCTCCAATGAAACTGCAACTGCATGTAAGATAAATGTTTAAATTTGGCATCTCATTCTCACAGATGCTTGCCGTGGTGCATAGTGGCTGTTCTTTGTTTTAATTGCACATTCTACTCCTTGACAGGTCGGCTGTAATAGTGTCATTGAGAGCCTATAAAACTCCAGATCTTTTCCAGAGTAAGCCCCTTTAACTCGTAATTGTCATAATGGGCAAATATCACAGCTCACTAAGACTTTTCAAATTTTTGGGTTTTATGATCACCAAGAAAATTACTCTCTTTAGAGAACAAATTAGGCTTGTTTCTTTCAACTTTATTACATGAAGTCTTTTCCACCTTGGATCTTTAGATACAAAGTTTTTCCGAGAAGTGCAAATTTCTGTGTATATATTGGGCAAATAATCTTGACTGTAAGTAATATTAATGCTCATATTAATGATAAATAACTATCACCAGTAAGTATTACTTAATACTGATTTTTATTAGTCAGGATTTATCTGTAAGAAGATATTTGCTTAAAATGTAGTAAAAGTAACAGCATAATCTGCACCCTCCCCCCGCCCAAGGATTAATGTAACATTTTGGGCAAAGTAAGAGAAATTCCTAAAATAAATTGAAGCAAAGATTTGTTTTATGACTTTCTAATTTTACTGTTTTAGATTTGAATCAGATCAGTCTCTTCATACCACCTAGTGCTGGCTGTCTTAAGTTTTTCACCACAGGAAATCTGACAAAGACCAAGAAAATGAAGAAAAACTCCTGCATATGAAAAGTGTTTCTTTTCTGACTGTTTTTCTCTTCCACCTTTGAATCTGGTCTTGCAGAGGTGACCCGAAAGAATAATGCTTGTCAAGCTTTAGATAACAGTGTTTTACATATCTATGCAACATAGCTTTCTTTTAGTATATTCAAGGGCATGTATCTTTTCATTCAACACAATGCTTATAAAAATATTTATGTTAGCTTAACTGTTCAAGTTATGAATAATTTACTTGACACCATTGCTATGGAGTACTGAATAAGCCAGAAAAAAGGATCTCAGTAGATCAGGAGGCATTCTCATTATCAAGAGATCTCATCAATGAAAAATCTCTAGTTTTTACTCTTATCCTCCCTATGTTGTTTAATATCACTATTTAAAATAAAAGAGCACTAACATCAGAGGTAATACTTCCTTTTTCTTCTAACTGTGTCAAGAAAGCTTATCCTACTCATCTGTCCATGGAAGGGATTTTTATAGTCCCTTAAAGCATCATAAACAGAGTTGTTTTTTTGCCGTACAGCTCTTTCTAAATCCTGGATTTAGAAAGTCACATTGAGAAACTTGGATACACCTTTCTTGTTAGAAATAAATGTGCTGAACTGTTGAACCCATAAGGCAATTGATTAATAAGACCTCATCATCTCCACTTCATTAAATTTTATTCCCTGTGCTCTGCAGAAGTCATTCTATTCATGTGCTGCTTTCAGGTTTTGGTCAGCTAATCATCTGCTGTGTTTCATGTTACCCGATTTTCTTTGATTTTTATAGTTCTGGTTAGGATATGTTGAAATAGGAGAGTTGGAACAGCAGAGATCATCCAGATGCATGTATTTGGTATGTTTAGAGATAATATTGTTTGGCCAGCTAAAAAGGGGATTGTTTTTTTTTCTTAGAAATTTTTGAGAAGAATCAAGATGATATGTGCAAACATACTCTTTATTTCAGGAAATCCCCAAAGCCACAAAGAGTGGAGTCTTGGATAATATACTAGATGAGTATCACTACATAGTTGCTTTGCTGTAAAACTTTTTTGAAAGCATCTACTGATTCTTGTAATATTTTTAGATATCCATCAGTTTGTATTAAATAACATCTTCAGGAGATTTGGAGAATATTGAACATTCAGACCAAATCAGACTAATCTATATAGTCTAGTATTTTGTCTTTGATAGCAGTTATCTCCTGAATTTATTATTTGCCAAAGAAAGTTACCAATTTCCAGTGCTTTTGGGGACAGGAGAGCATACACCTTGTAAGGGAAGCTTTAAAGCATTTAAGCATGCTTGTCTGAAGGAGATCAAGCAGCTGGCTTTAATACAGTTTCTAGCTGTAGCTAGATTGATTAAAGTGCAAGTAAAATTGAATAGTAATATGGGCATAAAATGTGTTACTATTGGCAAGCACTCCTAACCAGTTGCTTTGAGTCCAAAGTAATGTAGGAGTAATTCAATTTCTGCAATGTTCAGAAACACTTTAGTTTTTCTGTGGGGCAAGTCCCAGCTTTCATCCTTTATCATGGAGAGAAGTTTTGCGGTGGAGCTGCTTGCATGTACTGTAGTAGATTTAGGGGAGGTTTAGGGTTCCCTATGTCAGGAGTGTTCGTGAGCTGCAGACCGCAGAGCCTGGTTAATTCCAAGCTGTTGATCAGCACTGTTGGTGGAGGCATTTAGCTGGAACAAGTACAAATTCCCCCAGAGCACCCACACTAGAGGATTTCTTCCCCCTCAATTTTCTGCTGCTTGAGCCACGTTACCTTCAGGTTTAGCATAACAAATATTATCTCTGTCAGAGAGAGAACCTGCCAGACACAGAATGCTAAAATAGCAACCTTTCACTGACAGAAAGACACAAAAGGACATTAGATAAAAAAAAAAAAGTCTTATGACTGGAATGAGCTGTCATGATGATGGATTTGATAATTTTTTTCCTCCAGTCTATTAAAACTTCTTAAAGTAGTAGTGAATGTGTTTAGTATCAAGGAAATAGAGCAGATCTTTGCTGTGCAGTAATTATGGGTAGGTGTTTCTCAAAAACTTTTTGTGAAAAGCAAGATGCTACATTAAAGATGTGACATTTCAAAAAGAAAAAAATAAATTCTTCCCTTCTTCAGACCACTTTCCCACCTACAAAAAGCACTTCTGTAGTGCTCTCTTACATAAGGATATGTTGATTCTTGATTGTTCGGGGCCTTTCTCTTAAGAGTCCTTTAGTTTTGTATTGGTTATTTTAAGTGTTCAGTGCTTTTGGTTGTTAAGTGATGACTGCACAGGAAGTTAACAAAACACAAAATAGTGCAGAAGAAAGCCTCCATTCTTTGTATTTACAATCAGTGTTTCCAAACTGCTATTCAGCTTATAGCAACACCTGCATATCTGAGTGTAAACAGTACGTTTAGGCATATAGAATAATTATGTTGATAGAGGTGGTCTTGTTAATGAGTTTGAACTGATTGTCATTATGCTTTTAGCCTTTATTCAATGACACAGGTGCAGTTTCATGCAGTTTGGTGGGAACCATGAATACCTGTCTTTAGATAACATGTTTGTTCACATGATAGAACTTCTTATCATAGCTAGTTGCATTTGTTTCCTTCTCAGAAGAAGGTAGTTTCTACATGCTGTGGTAATGCATATACAATTAAAAATTAAATGTTTGCATTTACAAATCAGTCACTGTGAAGTCTTATCGCTAATGTACAGCTAAATCCCTGCATTGAACTGAAATACATCTGATATGGCTAACCCAGAACGCAATGAACTTTTTATGAATACGTGTTAAATCATGTAAACTAAATAATGGTATCTCTAGAGACCAATTAGCTTCTTCAACAGACAGACTGGTTCCCATGTTGATTGTCGATAGTGCCTGTATCTTGCAAGTACTGGGTATGGTGGGTTAAGGGTGAACTTTTTTCATAAAAGCCTAAAGCGGTGTCACCTGATTTTGTGGTCTGTAAGACCCTCTGATACAGTTTGTGATCATAAGAACCAAAAATTTGAAGGTTAGTCTGAGAGAGACTATGACACGCCCTGCAAAATTCTATTTCTTCAGTTTTTATGTCCATAAGCAAGTAATACTGGTATGATCACTGATCTGAAGGACTCGCTGCTGCCCTTCTGCTATTTCTGCACCTTTGGACCTCAGTAACGTTATGTGTATATATAAACAGGTCACTAATGGAATTTTCTCAGGAGAAAGGGAAATTTCTCCTAAGCTCTTTCCAAAAGCTTATATCTCACTACAGCAAATTCAAAGGAAAATGTATAATTTGCTTAGCAAATTGAATACCCAAGCTGTGTAGCTATTGATTGATTTGGAAATCTGCAGATTTTTTTCCTCTGGGTAGACAACTTCAGATAAGACAAAAAATATTATAGAAGAAAAGCCTGCATCAGAAGCGACCTTATTAAGCCCCTTGTTTGAGTAACTGAAAATAGATTAGCAGTATGTTTCTGTGCTTGTTTATATAGCAGAATTAAACTGAAGAAACCTACTGAATTAGGCTTGATTTGTTTAGTTTCAAACTGAAGTTGGCCTAAATATACATGTTTTGCTGATATTAGAAATTAATATTAATCTAATGCTTTATTTTAAATTCCACATAAATACGTATTTCCCCTTGTTAGCTGACAATATTTGCTCAGTGAGTTTGCAAATAGCGTTGGAAAGTGAAATGCTCCGTGCTTGCCCTTAATAGAGACTTCAAAAAGGCTGTTTGATGAAATAAAAAAAAAATAGGTACACATTTCTGTTTTCCTTTCATGTTTATTTGAAAGAGAAAAGGCTGTAGTCTCAACTGCTGGGATCTGTTCTGCAGAGCTGTAAAAATATATATGTACTCTAAAACCAGGAGGATCCCTGTATACCTTAGGAAAAGCAGCAATGCAAGCATGTGACTCTCTGCTTACAGTGAAGCCTGTAGCCATGCAAAATTTGAGATCACAGAGCTGTGATCTGTCTGTTGGTCATCTTGGTAGTAATGTGAATAGTTTTCCTACTATAAACAGCTCAGAACGTCAGCTGATCCATGCCCATATTTTGCTGGTGTTTATCTCATCTTGCAAGTGTCGTAAAATCTCTGTATTGAGAAGATGTATGTGAAAAGCTGTTACTTTTTGAAAAATCTTACATCGAGGAGTTTGTGTGTCTCACCTAATAGATGAGAAGTTCTGAAATTTCTCAGACTCTTCATTGAGCCAACCAAAAAAATAAACCAAACCATAAAACGAGGTTAACAGCAGTTGTCACACTTTTGGTAAAAACTAAGCAAAGATGGAAAAGAGTATTTCCAGACTCAAGGAAAAAGATGCTGACTGTCACGTTTCATTGGCTCAGTGCAGGTGGTTGGCACAAGTTTACACCTGAGTGGGTACAATTTTGTTGTTCAGTCCTGGAACAAACTTCTCTGGAGATCTTGAATCGTAGTAGTTCTCTGCTAAAGAACGGCTTAAAACTTTTACACGTTGAGATTTGTTCATAGGAACGATTCTCCAATACATCCAGTACAAGTGTTGCTATTCTTGCATTGATGCTAATAGAAGGGCAAGGCATAGTCAGTCATACCAGAAACCACCTACACGTGCTCTAGAAATACACTGATGAAATTCAATAGCCTGCTGACACATAGGTTTCTATGTTGCACATAGATTAAGGTGGATTTTTTTTTTTTATTTTACTGGTGTTCCATTGGAAAAGATTATCCAAAAGTAGTTCTCAAAAACAGTCTCAGAATAGCGTTTGCAAATCACTGTCCATGAAAAAATACAACTCTTAACTGGAAAGAACATGATACTGTCTTAGCTAGAAAGAAAAATAATTATCATTATTATTACCAAACTTCCAAGTTGTTTTGTTTTTTTTTTCTTCTCAGCTGAAAATAATGTGCAGAAGGATATCAATCTATGGCCAGAAATCTTGGTGTTTTCAGGAATATCATAAGTACAGAATATTTTCTGCAATTTCCTGTTGGCTCTCACAAAAGATCGACAATCTGAGTTAACTTCTCCTCCCCAATGTGTGTTAAGACATCAGAAGATGCTTAGTTTTATGAAGCTCTCCATGTACCCTCCTTCCCTAGAATTCAGCAGAACATTTGTGATCTTGTAAAGCAACAACAGAGTTAATCCAGTGTTGAGAGCTTTTAAAACATCCTAGAAAACTAGCACTGATTTATACAAGAGGCTAAAGCCTTTAGATCACAACACCAAAAAAAGGAAACTATTTCTAGTGTCATGTTGCCCAGTTACATGTGTTTATTGGAAAAGATACCTGAACAGAAGCCAAAATAATCTCCTAAGAACTGGCTTTAAACAAGCAAATTATAAGCCGAATAGCAATTGACTGAGAAATCTTGAAGTATAAAAGTGTACAATATTTAAAACTGTTTGTTTTAATATCCGCCTCCCCGGTGTCTCAAGAGAGACCACTTGAAAAAATCAAGTTTAATTTCTATCTCTGCAAATTCCAGCTTCATGATATTCGTAGATATTCATCTCTTCAACATTAATGCCAATTGTTATTTTTCTTTTCTAAATGCAGCCTCTTTGTTCTATGCAACAATAAGAAAAAAACCATCCAACAAAACCCACAAGCCTGTAGCTGTTCCACATCCTATGCATCCATTATTTTTAATTACTGATGTGAAAAATGTAACAATATTGGCATACAGGAGGCCAGAGTGCTCTTTACTTGGTATTTCTCCTATTGACTCATTGTGTGTGAGTAATTGTGTGTAGGTTCTTGGGTCTGTCCGCCACCTCCATAGATTTCATACTATAGTGGTGTTTCAGTTTAATAAAACTTTCAGGCAATTTTTTTATCTCAAGACTTCCTTCATGTGCAGCTTGTACTGTTGTTCCACAGACTACCTGGGGCAACCTTCAGGTTCACTCTTCACTATTTGTTTGCTGTTTCTAAGGAAAGGAGTATTGAAATGAGTGTGAATGAGTCTTGGCTTTTTCTTTTTCCTTACAAAACTAGTAGCAAAATTACCCTTCAAATTAATGTTTTAATTTTATTTTTAACCCAGCAATATTTTTGAAGTAGATGCACTTTTCAGCTTAAGGATAAAAGCAGTAGGTCTGTTCATTTTCACTTGGGTGTGTATGTCAATAAGAACAGCAGACTTTGTTATAAAAACAGCTTTGCTACAGTGCTCGGCACTATTTGTTCATGTGTTGAACTAATTTTGTACCTTTACCAGCATAAGTCATTTTAAAGTGTTACATATTTGGTTTTAATGTGGTGGAAAAAGGCTCTGTGCAATACAGTATTTGGGGCAGTTTAGAAAACTGGCAGCAGCAGTGTGTGTGCCTGCTGGTTAATACTCTGGAGTGGCTTTCTGGCTCTGGCAGTGCTTTTGTATAGATCTAGACAATAAATTGCTGGATAACAAATTCCCTGTAAGGTAGATTAACTTTTAAAGCTAGTGGAAGGCACCAAGAGACTACTGTATTGTGAAAAGCTGAGTTTTTACTAGTTGTTTTGCTGAGAATGTTAAAGGACAGGACAAAATATTTTGTCCTACATGTATTTTAATACATACCAGTTCATACTGGTAATGCATAACTTTCCTGGAAGAGTTTTCAGTTTGTCCTGTGCTTCATATTATGAACACTCATCAGCTGATCATTCCAAAAAGTGCATAATCCCTTCTGTTCAGAAGCAATGTAGAAAGGAGTGCTGAAAAGCGTGTTTAAAAAGGATAAATGTAGAGGAGGAATGTGGTTCTGTTGAAAACTTGAAGAAACCTACTACGCTGAATGCATGAAAAGAAACCAAGAAAGTGATAAATTGATTTGCACGGCAAAGCTAAAGACTTAGAAGATACGGAGCCTTGGCTGGGTCATTAAATACTAATGTTCAAATAAAGTATGTTGTCGCATGAAACATGGCTGGTGCTCTATGTGGGAAGGAGTCAAAGGTACATAGATCAGAGCAGCATAAAATAACTGTAGCAGTACTGTTTAGTAAATGAAATATTATTATAATAATTATAATATGGGGAAAAAAAAGTGAATTCATACAGGCATGTCCTGTTTTTTTCTCTAGGGAAGTAGTGTAACTTCCAAAGAAAGTTAACCTGTATTGACATGAATGTTCTGGAGAAACTGTGTGCACTTGTGAACTGTTTCATAGATTTAGAAGAATAACTTCCTGAAATGATGTATTAACATAAGGCTTAAAATAATGCATAACTAAGTTATGTCCACTGCTTCCTTATATTATCCAAGTATTATATGGCAATATATTACCTCTTTCTAATTTGATAATAACATGTTTTAACTGAGAAAACAGTAAATTATCCCATTATTCAAAATGCAACTAGATGATAAACTAGCAGATAACACATCAGCTCTAGCACGAAGATAATTGTATTTCATGCAAAGTATGTATATATTTGGATGTTCTAATGGTTTCTTTTGATATTGCAGGGAACAGCATACTCCATTCAGCAGCAGACAGCGTGACAAGTGCAGTACAGAAGGCAAGTCAGGCTTTGAACGAGCGTGGTGAAAGGCTAGGTCGAGCAGAAGAAAAGACAGAGGAGCTGAAAAACAGTGCTCAGCAGTTTGCAGAAACTGCCCACAAGGTAAGATTTTGGTGGGCCAAGGCTGTCACTAGGTCAGAGCCACACATTCCTTTATTGCACGAGGAGGAAGCTCTAGAAAGAATTGTGATCAGTCGCTGCAGATTTTGCTGGTTTCCTTGATAGTCTTCCTCTCTTGGCAGTTTTCTGCTATATAACTTCTGTGTGTAGATCTGAGGTTTGCTGTGTTGCCACTTGAATTGAAACTGCCTATTGTCAGCTTCCTGAAGTATATTTCAAATCCATCTTCCCACTGCTGTTTAAACTATTCCTCATAATTTGTGCAGCAGTGTAGTGAAATTGTTTTAATCCCCTTGACGAGCAGTCATACGTCCATGACTGTTTCTGAAGAGGTATCTTTTTATGTCTGGAAGTGTCATTTATGAAGATTTTGAGGAATAATTCAGTCTTGGGAATGTATGGACATTCTCTGTTCTTGGTGGGAGGTATTGATGGTAATTTACCTGTTGCATCTGCATGTGCATAATGGTGCTGAACTTCCATCTCAGTGACAGGAATCCTAGGGATCGACTGCATTCAGTTTGGTGACTGTGTACATCCACAGCAGAAATTTTCCTGCACATAAGCAACCATTTCAGCCTTCAAGCTTGAGAGGTTTGCTGCTTAGGATATGCATTAGGATTTATCATGCTTATTCCAAACAATGCTCCTGCATTAGCACTAGAAATCTTGGTTTGATATCTTGCAGTTATATGCAAGCCTCTGTTTTATGTAATCTTTAAAATGTCACAAAAGAACTCATTTTAATTTTTACTGGGATAATCCTCTACTTTGTGGTCCGTTTCAGTTAGCACGGTTCAGCTTAGTGGCATGAGTATGGTACAAGCCTCCTCTTGGCTTTTTCCATCTAACACTAGCTTCTTCCCAGCTCTCCTCCATGATGGCAGCTGTGCCAGCTCAGAAAACCAGCAGCTACCACTGCATCTGGGATAAGGTGCAACAGGTTTGCTGCTTTAGAATAAAGCTGCTTGGTGAGGAGTTCAAATATGAAAAATGCCTCTGATAGTTGGGCTGCTATGAATCTTGATTAAAATTTGAATAGGTTTTGTTATTGCGTGTTGCTCTTTCGTATTCCACATGTGCAGAACTGCAGTTCCACAGATGAAGACGTTCTGTCAATTAAAACAATTATTTTTCGAACAGATTCTATTAGGAAAATCTTATTTTACAAAAACCTCGATTAAAGTATGCAGCATTGTAATAAAAACCACAATCCTTGATAGCCTGTCTTGATATAACATTTCAAAACAGAAACTGGGGGGAAGCATAGCAGGAAGAGTGGAGAAGCTAAAAGCATCTGCAATACAAGTAATAAAGTGGGGTATGCAACGTTATATTTTGCAATTTTTTATGTATTGGCGTCCCAAGTCTTGAATTGTGTCTTAGAAGTGCAGTAGCCCTGCAGCTCCTCTGCCGTTACCTCACAAAAATGCACCCACCCAAGTGTGTATTAGGTTAGAGAGACTGTTGTTTTACGGTGATATGCTTTGGTTTGCAGGAGAATTCTGTTGGTATTTTGGTGGAGTATTTAGGAGTAAGTACAGTATTGATTTTATTTAATATTCGTCTGTGTTTGAGGGGCAGCTGCTACTCATGCCTTAGATGCTGTTTGTACAGAAAAGAAAACATATCAGTCCCATGAAAAGCGAGGTCCAGCTGAGCGTTGCATGGCAAAGTTGTAGTTTTCTGGCAAAATGGTGACAGTGAAGAGGAAGGCTCCAGTTTTAACTCACTGGTGTTCATGAGCAGTATGTGCAGTGAACCACCATTCCCATGTTGGTTGCTTTACAGTTGCCTTCAGTAAAACAGTTAGAAGTACTTTGCATTATTGTCATCTGATAGTTAATTTCACCATGGGAGTATCATGACTGGATACAGCTTTCTCTTATAGCTTCATTTGTACATCTGGACATTTCGTCAGCTATATGTCAGGTTATTTTAGGATAATAAAACAAAATGGAGACAGTGGAAGATGCATGGCACAGGAATACTCTCTCTAGCATCTTCAGAAAGCACTTTAATCACCTGTAGAAAAAAAAACAAACCAACCACTCTATTCTGCACCAGAAACAATAGCACTCAGAAGGTGCTTCTGTCTTGGCTATCAGGGTTTGATGAATGAGAGCATATATCTTTATTTATTTGTGCAAAGGCTGGAACTTCGCTCAGGATATCTATCAAATCCTGCTTATGACACCTTCTTCACTTTCCTTGTTTTGTGTGCCTCTAAAAAGTCCTTCCCCTTGTTGGTAACTGCCCTAGAGTTTTGGATTCTGTATAAGAAAAACTTACTGTCAGAATTACCTGCTAAAGACACACATTTCTGAAAAAAATTCCTGTTGCTTGAGGGGAGAAATAAAAGTGTTGGTTGCAGTTCTTTCATTTCTTTCATGATGAAATGCTATTTCAATATATGTTTACAAATACTTTTTTTTTTAAATGCCATATTTATGACTAGGTGCTTGAGTATCAAAGGCTTATGTCAATTCTGTTTGAGTCATTTATTGGTCAGCATTTCACAGGTAGCAAATATGAAAATTTTAATTGCCCCTACTGATTCACATGTAGGTAACTTCCTAGAGGGTTCAGTCATCTCAGCTTTGTATAGCATGCCATTATCTACAGATGTCAATTCTTTTATTACACAGAGCCTAAAATGTAACTCTTCTGTTTGGTTTGCCAAAGTCTAAATTTTTTTTTTTTTTTATTCAAGATTTAACTCAGTTTCGCTCTTGCTTCTCCCTCTCATTCCCAGTTTTAAGTCTATTTTTTAAATTATTTGAAATAGAACTAATCACTAATCACAGAGATAAAAGGCAATCAGTCCTTAAGTTTTCATCATTATGTAGTGGCCGAGCTCCTGAACAGGTGTTTCAAATTACTTGTCTAGAATTTCTGACTGTACTTAACAATCCAAAACATCAGGTCTAAATGACCATTCATTTAAGCAAGTCATTGTTTCTAGCATCCTACTCTGGCCCTCCTCACAGGTAGCAAAATAATGGAATATTGAGAAACATAGCTATGAAAGCAAATAAATCCTGTGCCTCCTCAGCAGAGCAGGGGGAGGCTGCAAATCTGTCACGGCAAAGGGAACAGTTTTGCAGATCTCTGTGCAAAGTTGTGGATTCCAGGCATCTTATGGAGAATTGTGTTCACAAGCTCTTTCGATCCAGACTGTGGCCACATGTAGCTTGATAAAGGTATCGTAACCTGTGATCTCTCTCTAATTCTTTTCTCTTTATTTTTCAGCTTGCCATGAAGCACAAATGCTGAGATACTGCCCAAAGTTGCAATCTTCCCGAGAAAAACTGGAAAGGCTGTGTTCAGCAGTTCTTACAGGAGATCCAGACTTCTGTATGCTTTTTTTCTTCCAGTTCAGTGGAAATACATTCTTTCAGTTTCTGTGCAGGAAAAAGTGTTGCATTTCTACCTTTTTTGACTTTTGTTCCTCTTTTGTAATATTGCTGCACAGTCCTGCAGTACTTTCTACCTGTATTTCAGTTGTTACGGGAGTGAAAGCAAACAGGGGAACTGGACCAAAACACAAACTGATCAAGATTAAAATAGTAATATTCTTCCCATTTGTACGTAAAATTATTTAACTGGTTGTGGACGTATGTGTGGAAATAAAATCCAAAGAAGGGATAGACTTTTCTTCATTTTATGTAGCATCAGCAGAATGTGATTGTTGGAATTAATTGCCTGGGTTTGTAACTAGTAGTGGCAAACAGACAGCTTCGTTCTGGGAAAGAGAAAAATTTTGTTTCTTCTAGCCAATGTAGGAAGTTTTGCATGTGCCATCACCAGCATTCAGAAGTGCGTATCTGAATTTGATAGGGGCAATCTGTTACCAGTGCTGCATTTTGAGTGTTTCTATTCTACCTTCTGGATTATTTATTTGAATAGTGTAATAAAACCTACAGAATGTATGCTTGAGATTCCAAAACTGAGGAAAAAAGTAAGTTTTACATCTATACACACATAGCTGTGCCTCAAACACAATCTAAAATTGAGCAATCTAGTATAAAATAACATTTCATTTCCTTTTCACCTGTGATTCTGTGGCTAAAGGTCTATGTAAACAAGAATACAAAGGCCTGGGAAAATAAGAATGCACCATTTTCCAAGTCATTTCTTTTTCATAAATTCTATAGTAAGAATTTTTGGTAACACTTCAGATAATTGATCTGATTAGAATTACTTTTGTGTTAGGTAGTCATCTGATTTTTAAAATAGAGGCTTTCAGAAAGCATGTCTTGGTACATTAGAATCATAACTTCTAGTTTGAGTTTTCAATATGTATTATCATTGGAAAGGTGACTCCCTACTTCATTCTCTATTCACTATATGCAATATATGCACTGTATTCTAGAAAAATAAGTAGGTTACTCTTTTCCTTCGTAGCTGTTTTCTTAATATTTTTTTAAGATGTTCTAATATGCTTCTAGAACGAAGAAAAAGAGGGAGGAAAAAAAGATACTGCACTCTTTTTTTTTATTACCTTTTTTTCAAACCGGTAAGCTAGAAACAGAAATCCACAGAAGTTTCAGCCTTCATCTTCTGAATATGCCTGCTCTTCGTTTCTGTCCTTATCTTACTGGAGAGCCAGAAAGCTGGCATTGTATGAATGTACTGTAGTTTTCATTTTCAATGTAGAATAAGATTTTTTGCGTTATTAATGACACTTTAAACAGTCTAAAATCCTCAGAACACTGCTTGTAAGAGAGATAAAAGCTTCTGTAGTAATTGAGAGTATTTTAGTTACTGCAGGTTGAAGTAACTGAAAATCTCTTGGAAATACCCGTTTTGTAAAAAGATGCTTAGCTATAAGAAAACATTCTCATTTAAGGACACTTAGGACACTAAGGACACTGCCTTGTTAACTGATTGCATTCAAACTTTATATCTGTTTTTTTTGGGTTGTGTTTTGTGTGTGTGTGTAATTTAAACCGTTTGTATGAAGCTTTTTATTTAATTTCACAGTGGGAATTGAGAGGAGGGGTAAATTTGTCATCTGTGTAGTACCACACAATCACTGAGATCTATTTGGCATCAGCCCTGACAGTTGCTATATCCAGCACTATTGACTTAACACATGTGGCCAAATTCCTTTTCTAAGTCATAACAGGCTCATTAACGACTTGAGTTCTGAACGCTCTGTTGCGCTCCGTACAGTTAATACTTGCCCTGGAAGTGCCAGTAGCTTTCTGAGCACAATTGTAATGACTGTGGATACTTCTGCGAATTAAGCAGTCCCTCGCTAGAAATTAAACTTATGCTAGAGACAAAATGTTCAGCTGGTTTTCAAAAATAGCTGCATTAGAAGTTAGTCAGGGTGCGCATTTTTGACCACATCGCTATCTTCAGTGGTCATCTTTTCCACTCATACTGGTTTTTTTTAAACTGTGTTCTGCTCCTTGCCTCCCAAGTCTTTCCCTTAAGAGAGAGAAGGAATAGCTTTTAAACTGCTGCCACCTAGCTGGTCTTCTAAGCTTGTCAATAATGTGGAAGAAATGTCTAAAGCCCAGATGAGATAAACCTGAAAAGAATTAGTTGTCTAAATTCAGATAAAAAGGCATTGGTTTTCGGTTGCTTACATGAGTATCAGCTGGACAGGACAAGGTCACTGTTGCACTGCTAAGTTCCAGACCTTTTGTGAGTTGTTCAAAACACCATTCTGAAACACTTCTTTAGTCCCACTGACAGTTTTTCAGCATTCTGCTTTTTTTTTATATCCTCCAGTTAAGTGTATTTTGTTATGTATCATAACTCAGGACTTTTATTCATCCATCAAAAGCCATGTACTATGGGAATTCTATTATTGAATGAAGGAAAAGCAGTTTGTCTGTGTGTTTACTTTTGTTCTTGCTGTTTGTTAAACTACAATGTTCAGTAGTTTTTAGAGAAAAAAAAAAAATCAGAGGTGTATAAATGTCTATCCAAAGGTAAATCTTACAGCATTGCAATTTCCTTCTGGAACTTAGCTTGTAGTGTATACAACTTAGTATTATTAGATAGTCATGTACATAACATATACTATAATTCAGGTTAATGTTTCATATGAAAGAATGTATTTGTAAATTGTAACAATATCGTTTCTTTATCTTTTTAAAGTTCTGCAAAGAATAAAAATAATGTATTGTTAGACTTGACTACTGTACTGCAAATTCTGTCTTAAAAAGCTACTTTTGTGTCTAGCAAAAGTTGTGCATTATGTGAAATACTAACAAAAATGTGCTCTCTAAAAAACGATCTTAAAGGTAGGTAGGTTTTGCTATGGTATGCCAGAATTGTAATACTTGCTGGTATCTATTGTAACCAATTCCTTGGAAGTTCTCA
>VWZK01018641.1:0-12171 GCA_013396935.1 Baryphthengus martii | reverse complement strand
CCAAGACAAAAATCACTCCAAGACATCCCGCTAGACCAGGTTGCTCAATATGATGAAAAGTGGCTTAGCCACTTCATCCACCAGTTCTCTCAGGACCTGCGGATGCATCTCATCAGGTCCCATGGACTTGTGCA
This sequence comes from Baryphthengus martii, assembly GCA_013396935.1. Lineage (NCBI taxonomy): Eukaryota > Metazoa > Chordata > Aves > Coraciiformes > Momotidae > Baryphthengus > Baryphthengus martii. The sequence goes on along the minus strand of VWZK01018641.1, from coordinate 12,037 downwards.
CCTTCATGTTCTTTAGATGGTCTCAAACCTGATCATCTTCTACAGTGGGTGGTCCTCCCTTCTCCCAGTCCCTGCCTTTGCTTTCTGTGACTTGGGTGGTGTGACTGGAGCACTTACTATTGAAGATCGAGGCAAAAAAGTCATTGAGCACCTCAGCCTTCTCCACATTCCAGGTAACCAGGTCTCCTGTTTCCTTCCAGAGAGGGCCCACATTTTCCATAGTCTTTCTTTTATCAACAACGTACGTATAGAAGCTTTTCTTGTTGCCCTTGACATCCCTGGCCAGATTTAATTCTACCAGGACTTTGGCTTTCCTAACCTGATCCCTGCCTGCTCAGACAATTTCTCTGTATTCCTCCCAGGCTACCTGTCCTTGCTTCCACCCTCTGTAGGCTTCCTTTTTGTGTTTGAGTTTGTCCAGGGGCTCCTTGTTCATCCACGATGACCTCCTGGTGTTTTTGCCTAATTTCTTCTTTGTCAAGATGCATCACTCCTGAGCTTGGAGGAGGTGATCCTTGAATATTAACCAGCTTTCTTAGGCCCCTTTTCCCTCCAGGGCTGTATCACATGATACTCTATCAAGCAGGTCCCTGAAGAGACCAGTCTGCTCTCCTGAAGTCCAGGGTAGCGAGCCTGCTGTGCACCCTCCTCACTACCTTATGAATCTTGAACTCCGCCATTTCATGGTCACTGCAGCCAAGACTTTCTTTAAGCTTCACGTTCCTCACCAGCTCCTCCTTTTGGGAACCTCCTGGATTGCTGATGCCCTGCTGTGTTGTCCCTCCAACAGATATCAGGGTAGTTGAAGTCCCCCATGAGGACCAGGACTTGTGAACGTGAGGCTGCTCCTACCTGTCTATAGACAATCTCATCTGCTGGGTCTTCCTGGTCGAGTGGTCTGTAGCAGACCCCCACTATAATGTCACCTGTCTCTGCCCCCCCTTTAATCCTGACCCATAAGCTCTTGGTGGTTCCTCATCCATGCCCAGGCCAAGCTCCATTGACCAAAGCTGGTCATTGACATAGAGAGCAACACCTCCTCCTTGTCTCCCCTGCCCGTCCTTCCTAAAGAGACTGTATCCTTCCATTCCAACCCTCCAGTCCTAGGAGCCATCCCACCACTTCTCTGTTATGCCAATGAGATCATACCCCTGTAGGCGTGTGCGCTCTCTGACTCCTTTTGTTTATTCCCCATGCTACGTGCGTTTGCAAAGAGGCATTTAAGTTGGGCCCCCAACGAAGCTGACTTACTGGCTGGAATTCCTTTATGCTGCTCTCCAGGTGCTCTCCTGCTGACCTGTGATCTCTCTCCAGGCTCTGGGCTTCTATTACTGTCACCTGCATCAAACTGTTAGGAGCAGGATGGATTGAGTTTCCCCTCCCCCAGCAACTTTAGATTAAAGCCTTCTTCACCAGCTTGGCAAGCCTATGACCAAAGGTGCTCTTCCCCTCCTTTGACAGGTGCACCTGCACTGATTGCCTCTGCCAGTGACTCAATATGAGCCAGTAATGTGCAGTCACAGCCCAGAAGCTAATGGCCCCCCGGGCTGCATCCCCAGCAGCATGGCCAGCAGGTCAAGGGAGGGGAGATCCTGCCCTGGCAGTCCTGGGTCCAGCTTTGGAGACCTCAGCACAGAAGAGACAGGGGCTATTGGAGCGGGGCCAGAGGAGCCTCAGCAATGCTGGGAGGGCTGGAACCCTCTGCTGGGAGGCAAGGCTGGGAGAGTTGGGCTTTTTCCACCAGGAGAAGAGAAGGCTCTGAGGAGACCTTCTGGGGGCCTTTCAGTGCTTCAAGGGGGCCAACAGGAAAGCTGGGGAGGGACTTTTTATAAGCTCTTAGTAGGTATCTCAGTCTTAGAATGTGCCCTTAATGCTTTGTGTAAGCATAGTAAAGTTGTGAATATATAACATTGGATTATAAGTTTATCAAATGACAGCTTCCCATATTCATGCTTTTCTGTCATATAAAGAGGAGGTGACCTGAGGTGGATACTCTGTTTACTGGAGGTCAAGATTTGTAGGTTTTTTTAACAGTAAACTTAGAGCAGAACCTGCCCGGCAGTGTTTAGGCATAATTATTTCCGTAACTGGAATTTGTGCTTGACTTCTCACATCTGAACCCTTCGTGGTAGTAGGAACGAACAAGCTGTCTTTGTACTACAAAGCCCTTCAAATACCATTTGTAATTAAATGTACTTTCTCTTTTTATGCTTGCCAGCTCTTAATAAAACAAGAAATTTCTTAACTCCTTAGATCTTTGAGAGGAGTAAAATGAGAAAAATTGGTGTGAAACCTGTGAAAATATATGAGATCTTATTTCCTTTATTCCTCTGATTCACTTAGGTATTCTGATAACAACCATTGCTTCAAAAGGAGAATTACAGAATTGGCCTGATCTCTTACCAAAACTTTGCAGCCTGTTGGATTCTGAAGATTACAATACCTGTGAGGTAAGGAGACTTATTTTGAAATGGATTATAATCTAATATTTTTTTGTCTCTCTTCATAGATACTATATTTATGTATAGTATTTTGTGTGTGTATATATGCACATATATAATCTCTTCAGAGAACACTGACTCAAATTTGATACTTTTTATTCTACCTACATTTCATGTTCTTAATGTTCATTCAAATTAATTTTTTTTCTTTGCATAAAAGCAGAATAAGACTGTAGATGGGTAGGCAGAGCATCTCAACTGAGAAGTGTCCTAAAGTTATCACTTTGTGATAACCCAATCCTTTAGGCATCATCAAGTTGACCCTGAATTTTCTCTTACTTAAAAAGTGTTGTTCATTCTTCTTATAACTTAATCTAGAAATGTGATTTGTCACTGCTATATCAGACTAGTGTGAAGTGAACTTTTTTATTTATGAAGGTAAATAAATAAATACCAGCTAAACTGTTTTAAGCTATGAGGAGAAAAAAAGTTGTCTGATTTTATAAAAATCAAAATCTATGATCACACAATTTTAATTACTTGATGCTGTCTCCACAAGCATGTGAAGCATTTTATATAAAATAATCCTTAGAGAAGACAGTGGTCCAAGATGTCATGCTGTTATGTAGTGCTTTACTGCTGCTTTCTTAAGAAAAAAAAAAAAAGCTTGAAAATGAAACTCAAATTGACCATCATGTCCAGAGTTCTGTTTTGCTCTATAACAAACCATTAAAGGCAATAAAATCATATATGAAATTAAATTGGATGCTTCTGCAACTTGTCATTTATTTTCCAAATAAGATCTTGCTATTAAACATTTTTAAAATATAATTGAATAAATGAGCATTGATTGCTAAAATTAAAATTATCACTTAGCTATTATAGACTTAGCCAGCTTGAGAGCTTACAAATGACAGTATAAAGTGCTTAAATAAAAAGCTCTTAAGGATGTTTTAATTTAACTCCATATTTAGTTAGCTGCATTTACTTCATTCATTAGTTACATTTACTGTATTTACTGTGGTGTCATGCATGTTCTGTATAAAATCTAAAATGTTTCTATCTTCAAAATGNGTCCATTTTTCTAAAATTTTATATTTAAAAAAAAAAAAAATCCATTTTTTTTTTTTTTTTTAAAAAAAAAAAAAAAAAAAAAAAACAACAAACAAAACCAACAGGGTGCATTTGGTGCTCTTCAGAAGATATGTGAAGATTCTGCTGAAATTTTAGATAGCGATGTATTGGACCGACCACTCAATATCATGATACCTAAATTCTTGCAGTTCTTCAAGCACAGCAGTCCAAAAATAAGGTAGGTTTAGATGTTGTACTGAAATTACCTGTTAAATTATTTACATGAGCAGCAAGATTGATATTTTGTAGATCAGTTTAAGACATGCTTGACTTTTTTCAAATAATCCTTCATGGGCAAATGGGAGAAGGCACAGAGATTTCATGCATCAATAATTTTCACGTTTATCTGCCTAGTTAATAGATCAGCCTCACCTCTTTATACATCTTCCAAATCTAGAATCTGACTTTGAAAATCAAACTTTCTTTTAAGATTTTGCATATTATTATGAAAATTTCAAGACTATAGTTAAAATTTCTTATTCTGATTAGAAAGGACTATCTTGCATTCATTTTTTTAATGATTGCAGCAATGAGAGAATAAAAAAATTGTTTACTGAAAATAGTTTCTGAGTCCTTGCAGAAAAATATTTTTCTTCTTTAACAGCAACAAAGCTTAAAAAGCTCTTTATCTTTCAGCTGGATCAAATTAAATGGGTTCAACATCTTTTTACTTTAATACAGTATTAATCTCTCCAAAGTAACAGAAGCATAGGATAGAAGAAAAATTTCAGAATTAACTTGTTATTGCTAATATTTATCAACAAGAACAATACCTTTTACTCTGAAATGAGCCAGCAATGTGGCCTTGCCACAAAGGTGGTGAATGATATCCTGGGCTGGAGTATTGCCAGCATGGGAGGTGATCTTTCCCCTCATCCTCCAGGTGAGACCACATCTGGAATACTGTGTCCAGTTCTGGACTCCCCAGTATGAGAGACATGGAGCTACTGGCAAGAGTCCAGCGGAGGCTACAAAGATGCTAAGGGGGCCATATCATCTCTGTGCTGAGGAAAGACTGAGAGCCCTGAGACTGTTCAACTGGAGAAGACTGAGAGGGGATCTGATCAAGGTGTATAAATACTTTCAGGGAGGATGTAGCGAAGACAGTAGTGCCCGTTAACAAGACAAGAGGCAACGGGCACAAACTAGAACATAGGAGGTTCTGCCTTAACATCAGGAAACACTTTTTTTCTTATTGTGAAGAGTGATCAAGTGCTGGCACAGATTGTCCAGAGATGTGGTAGAGTCCTCATCCTTGCAGATATTCAAAAGCCATTGGGATGTGGTCCTGGGCAGCCAGCTCTAGGTGGCTCTGAAGAAAGATGGAAAAAACACTCTTTTTTTCCTTATCACATTAAGAAGAGTATTTCACTTTTTTTATTCTGTGATATTTGTGGCTTTGAGAAAGTTAAACCAGTTTCAACTTTAAAGCGGATCACCTCCTGACAGTACATAGTGCTGAAGTATGAAGAATATCAGTAGTGTCAGTAAAATATATTTAAATCTGTCAAGAGACAGCTTTTGAATACTGTTTTATGAGACTTTCTTTCAAGAAGTACCTGAGCAGAGTAGACATTTGGAGTTAAATGGATAAAAATACTTGAATGGATCTTCAAAGATTTTTAAAGATAACTTTGCCTTATGCCTTTACTTATGTAATTTGGCCTTTGTGTCTCTGAGAATGAAAGATTTGTAAGTAATGGCTTACTTTATAGAAGTGCTTTACTTTATAGAAGAACCAATTGTTCACTTTTAGTATGTTTCTACCACAAGTTTTTTAGTATGTAATGCAAGTGTTTATTTGTTCTAAGCTACAACTATGTTACTGATGCATATTGGTCTCATTAAATACTAAAAATATTGCAAAGACAGTTGGATGCTTAGCAGTGAAGAAGGCTGTGCTAAAATTTCACCATGTTTACTTCTATGGAATTGTTAATATCAGAGAAGATCAATAATCATAATGTACTGAAAAAGAACATACTTTTCAGTATAAGTGTACCAGATATAGTCATCCTGCTCTGTTTTTTTTATTTACTGAATACTTTATTTATTAAATATATCAGAGTATAAGGTGGTACTTGAAAATGTGGTTTAGTAATTTTTCTTGGTAACAATATAGATGTGCATATTTGTTCCCTCTTGCCTCTAGAAGATGCTTGGATAATGTGATTTGCTTCCTAAGATTTTTGATGCCTATGTGCCATTTAGAAAATGTTTAAGTAATGAAAAATATATATTTTAACTGTCCCATTTGTAGATCTCATGCTGTTGCATGTGTCAATCAATTTATCATCAGCAGAACTCAAGCTCTTATGTTGCACATAGATTCTTTTATTGAGGTGAGTGTGCATTCTTGGTTTGGGGGAGGTTAAGTGAAATTACATATCTGATTTATCAAGAACTTTGAATAATGTTTTTCAGTCGCTACTACCCTCAAACTCCACATTGCTGGCTTCACATTCTTACTTTAATCCATGGGGACTGAAGTTTTATTCTCTGTGCTTATGCTCACATTAGTCTAAGCACTCTCTCAGCCCAAGAAATAATATTTTGAAAGATGCTTCCTTTTCATATATGGAGGAAACCCTTGTTGCATAAAGGTACTGGCAGCAGTCTGTCACCTGTGATGAAGAGTTAAATGTCATATCACTTGAGTCTGGATGATAGGTCTCCTTGAATGCTACTACTTAATGTGGATTAGAAAGGTGATATTTTGGGTTATCTAGAGTATTTTATTTGCTGCTGTTATGTACTTGAAGGAATTTTCTAGCTTTAGAGCTTCATTAAATGTTTACGGGAAAAAAAAACCAGGAAATAATGTTCTTGTGTCTGATGTACATATGACCAAAACACTGGGTAACAATGCACACTGAGAGTCTGAAGACTTCATTTGCTAAACTGTATGTCTTTAAGAAATAATATGGTATTCTGAGGTGTGGGATGGAAGGGTACAGAAATATATGTTTGCATGCTTGATTTGGCCAGTAATGTTAATTTAAATACAAGTTGAACTAGATGAATTGAGGCTTTTCAACTGGTGTTACTTTCCAACAGAATCTTTTTGCACTGGCTGATGATGAGGAGCCTGAAGTACGCAAAAATGTTTGCCGTGCTCTGGTAATGTTACTGGAGGTTCGAATGGATCGTCTACTTCCTCATATGATTAGTATAGTTGAGGTGAGTCTCATTTCCCAGATTGTGTGCTGAAACATGGTTCAGTGTCTCACCACCCTCAGAGTAAAGAAAGTAGATTTAGATTAGATGTAAGGAAGTTCTTGACTATGAGGGTGGTGAGACTGGAACAGGTTGTTCAGGGAAGTTGCGGACACCCCATCACTGGAAGTGTTTAAGGCCAGGCTGGATGAGGCTCTGAGCAACCTGCTCTAGTGGGAGGTGTCCCTGCCCATGGCAGGGGGGTTGGAACGAGATGATTTTTAAGGTCCCTTCCAACCCAAACCAGTCTATGATTTCCAGGCTGTGTATATGACTATTTTATAGCACCGAGTGTAAGTAGCCTTTTCAATCTACTACTGTCTAACTTCATGGAGCATATACTATAATACATACTTAAAGAGGAAATGACTGTGAGGAGCACATTGAAATAGAGATTACTTTTTGTCATTCTGTTTTTGTCTTTGTGACAAATAACTGGATATGACAAAATAGTGGATTTTCAAGCCCTCTGGTGAAAAATGCCAAATTACTTCAGGTGCATTAATGAAGCCTTGCGTGCAGTGAGTAGGATGTTTTTCAACATTTCCAAGCTCATCTATTGACAGCTAAGAATAGAGCAGTATTTCTGTTGCTGTAAGTTCTTAATCACAGTAGTGACCTGTTGTAGCGGTGGGCAGGGTTTCTCCTGCGCTTCCCTGTGCAAAGACATCTCTAATCTCTCGACTAGAGTGCGAGACTGAGCATCTAGCCTGTGCATGACATTTCTCAACTCTCCAATAAACTGCTGAAACGGAATTGGTTCAGGCACCTCTTGTGCTGGAGGCATGGGGACGTCACCATCCTCAGTCGGGAGAGGAACCGAGGCTGGATCATGTATCCCACAATCACGGCGATCGAGCCCCCCCCCCTCCTGGTTTCGCTGCACCTCGACCAAAGCTGGTTGCTGCGGTTGTTGCGGTAGTACATCATTAGCAGTACGTGGAGGCGCCGGAGGGGGTGGGAGCGGCACCGACGCAGGGCTAGGAATGTCCGTTGGCTGGACCGGAGCCGGAGTGAGAGAATGCTCCGGGAGCGGAGGCAATAGAATCGGTCCCTGAGACACGGGATGTTTTGTGCCTCCCAAAAGTTCCATTACCGTCTTACAAGGCTGTCCAGTAAGCCCTTTCATTGGAATATTAGGTGCCGTTAGTGTGGCAGGACAGGAGACCTGTAACGGTTCCTCTGCTTTCTTTGGCTGCTCCACCACGGGAGTTAGGGCTTGTACTGCAGCAGCCGCTATCTTTGCTTCAGCTTTCATTTCAGCCAAAACGTTTACAACAAGGCGCCAAGGCACTCGTAAATCTTTCAAGTCCTTATCTTTGCCATTAATCGTGAGGTTCCACATGTGGTCCCCCAGTATACGCCAATCCTCGAAAGTAAACAGAGAGGGTGGCGCCTTAAAGTAACCTTGTCGTCGCGCCCAATCAATCAGCCTGTGTAACAGTTTTTCCGCGACTGGCTCCCCTCTCTTAGAGAGGATAGCGAGCAGTAGCCGTTCCGCCGCAGCGAATTCCGCTTCCATAGCGCTTGTAAATATCAAATGCCGGCAACACAACAGCTTTTCTCCCGAAACAGCCCAGCCTCACCTGGTTCGGAAGGACGAGGGGCTCCACTGTTCAACGCAGACTGTGTCTCTACAGCGACGACCTGTTCGGGCGCCAATATGCGGGAAGAGCTCGAGAGTCAGACACACACACACTCACAGAGTTATCGTGAACGCTCCAACTTTATTGCCAAACGTGTGCTCTTTTATACCTGTGCTAGTCATTAAAGTGTATAATTATTATTGGTTAATACACACAAAGGAATATTACTTGATTGGTCATTAAAAGGAATACTTGATTGGTTATTAGAAAAGTATTAGGCACTTCTTAATTGGTTACTTTAGCTCTGGGAAACTAGTGATTACAGCAAGATGCAGCACATTCCTTAAAATAATAAGTGTCCATTCTTATCGCATCGTCCTTGAAGTAAGCCAAGTTCTTCTTGCTCTTGTTTATCCACTGCCAGGAAAATTCCATTTTGCTCCTCTGCAACCCCCATTCGCCACCTGCACCATCGCAAACACGTCCGCCGACTCGTGCCCTTGGTCACGTAGCCAGTCTCTCACGAGATTTTCCTCCACAGTGACCCTTTAGGAAACACTTGCAATTTAGTGCAGTTCTGTAGGGAGGAGTGTGTTTGTGGCAAATCTTGCATCCCTGAAATGTATAAAGATAATATAGGTCACCCCATTCTATTTAATTTTGAGAATAAAATAGTATTCTGAAGAAGGATTTCCTTTGATTGGTTTAAATCCATGTGAGGAAAGATAACTGCATGGACTTCCATGAGACTTCTAAAATGAGTGGAAGAACCAGCTGTTTCAGAAATAAGGACTGGCATGGAAGAATGCAGAAATTACTATTTCAGAAGCCACAAGTATCTTCCCTAAATTGTTTTGGCAGTTGTGTATAAGAAACTGATGTAGCTGTGGTATACTTAGACTTCCTGTTTATGCAGGTATTTGATTATTTTTCTGTTAAAGTTTGCTGTTAAAATTTGATCTCTCTCAAAGATTTGATACTGAATCTCTGAATTGCCATTCATGTTTGAAAAAAGTGAGACTTCCCCCCCCCGTTATGGATTCTAGTTAATTGCATCATGTCAAGTAATCAAGATTTGAAAGGGAATCTTTTTTTCTATGATATTGGATATAAAAAATATTTCCATCTTAAATATGTAGTTGTGCCTTTTTACTCAAAAGAGCAAAGGGAGGAGGAGGTAAAATAATTTAAAAAAAAACAGCAAACCAAGCCAAGCTATTCTCAAGTTAACTGCTGTTTGTTATCTTAGATCTCTGTCTATAGTTTCTTGGTAATAATGTTTTCACTTAAGCAATGAAGAAACTTAGCATCTGAATCATCTAGCATTGAGAAATAAGTCTCTTGGCTTATTCTCACCATAGCCTTAAATAGTCTCTTATATCTGTTCAAAGAAACAGAATTACTCTGGTAGCATAGGCTGTTTTTGCAATGTTGATAGCTTCTTCTGGGCACTTAAATCTTATACAAGTAATTTTTTTATATTTTGTAGTATATGCTTCAAAGGACCCAGGACCAAGATGAAAATGTGGCTTTGGAGGCTTGTGAATTTTGGCTGACTTTGGCNCCCATTTGGATTTCAGGAGTGACCGGGGGAGGCCAGGAACTGTCTGTACTGGAGGTTGAGCAGCCAATTTGTAAAGATGTATTATGTCGGCATCTTACTAAGTAAGTATTAAGAATTACAACCCCTAGTTATTTTGAAATAGTCATCTTCAAACTTCAGTTGACTTGTTCATGGTTACTCTTATAGAGACTCTATCTAGCTTGCTGTATTCTTAGGAGTTTCCTGTAGCTAGTTCTTGTGCATATTAAAAATGCCTGTAGCACAGAGGTCATTGAAAAGACTTCTGAGGACTTCAGACTCAGCTCCAGAAGCAATATAAACTGTGTGCTTTATCTTGAGCTTAACAGCCTGTTAAGCATCAGATGGATGTAAAGGTATACTAACATGCACTTAAGCTTAAACAAACATTTCTATGAGACATTACCTTTAATATCTGGTGTACCATGAACATGTTGTCTTGACAACTGCTATTGTGAGCGTCTCTGTGCAATGCTTCTATGTGCATAGTCATGCCAAGGGTTCACTATCTTTACGAAAAAAATAACAAAATAACAAGTTTATTTAGATTTAGAAATCAATTTCATATCAATTGCCACTGTGATTTAAACTTGAAGAAGCATGTATAATGTTTCTTCATGCTTCTTCAGATTGACAGTAGTTTTTTAAGTTTCAAAAAGTTGTCCTAAGTTTTAAAATGTAGATCCTTCATTGAACAGAAATGAATATCCAAGTTTGAGATTTAAACATCTGTGACACTGCTCATAACTTTTTTCCACACTAATCTGAAGACTTTTTCAATAGGAAACAAATTGTTCAGTATTCCCAGTAAATGGCTACACTGTTTTTGACATATGCATGGAAGGTTTTTTAAAATACTAGAGCAGTTCTGACTGTGATTCTGTTCTTCCAGTCAAGATGTTGAGAGAACAGATGCATTCTTTTTAGCAAAAAAAAAGACTATTTTGGATGTAAAGCAATTTAAAGAAAAAAAAAACAAAAAACAAGGGTATGTGTCAAAAATTCAGTTTTCATAAGCAATTAGCAGAGAATTGAGATTAAAACACCTACTGTAGCAGTATAGGAGAATAGAAGTTGAAAACAGGAGAACCAATGTTATGAGAAGTGATTTTTAAGTTTTAAAATGTTTTTACTTGATTCCTACTCTTAGCTCAAAAGACAAAAGATTGATAGCACAGCTCTTGATTCTACTTACCCCCTTCCCAACACACATATTAACATTAGTCAGCTTCTCAATATACAACTTAAACCTCCTCTGGCCTACATGAACATTGACATTGCAACAGATTCATCCTTGGTTGTTGTGTAAATTTAAGAAGCTTTTAAATTTCTAGAAAAACAGATAAGAGTAACATATGTCTCATCTTTCGATATCATATTTGTTGAAAGCAACTTGTTTGTTGGTGAGTCCTTTTTGACTAGGGAGCTGTATAAATTTCCCAATACTTGATGATAATTTTAAAATTTTATTAGATTAAGTTTGGCAAGATCCTCTAAAAACCTCTTTGTTGATGATCTTGTTCCATTGTGCTCCTGTAGGCTTTCTTTATAAAATATATAGCTCCTGTATACTTCATGAAGTATGCTGCAGAAATGCCAGTGAATGAGTGTTAATCCAAATACTTCCTCTTCTTTCATTAAAAGTTCAGACGGTAATGCGCTATTGAGATGCATGAATATTATTGCTGGCCTGAGTACCTTCAGAAACAATACTCAACTGCAGAATATACAGGGATTGAGTCTGTCACTGGTGCTGGGTCAGTCCATGGCGATTTCAGTATTAGCTTGATTTAGCTTGTAATACATATTTTTATGGATTTAGTTTTGTAGTGGATGTTTTTTTATGTGAAGTATTTCACCTTTTTCCTCTAGTACTACTTTTTTTCTTTCCCATACATCAGTACCACTGGAGTCCCATGGTCATAACCAGTTTAATAACTAAGTAAAGTTCTAATATAGACTAATGACTTGAGTAATATCAGGATCTCTGCAATGTTGAGGACTTGTCTTAAGGGGTGATACTTTAAGTAATCACAAAAGGATAAGAGGGCTTAGAATCATAGAATCGTTGAGGCTGG
>VWZK01018640.1:7163-25987 GCA_013396935.1 Baryphthengus martii | reverse complement strand
AATGGCAATTCTTTTTTTTTTTTTTTTTTTTTTTTTTTTTTAAATTCAAGTTTCGTGAGTTTATTCTGGTTCCGAACTGAGGTATTCGGTGCAGAAAGGTGAACACTTCCTTTCAAGCTAGAGGGCTGGGGAGGGGAGCGGGGAGGGGGAGACGCGATCGGCCGCGGGCGCGATCCTACGGAAAAGGAGGGGGTCGCTCCGGAGGAGCCCTGCCGGCGGGATCGGGACCCTCCGGGCCGATCGGGGCTCCGGCTCCGAGAGCCGGCTGAGGAGAAAACCCTCGAGTGCTTCGCCGAACCAAGTGCAAGGGATGGACGGGGACAGGGAGACCGAGCGAGAGCGACGGGAGGTTCCCCGACCCCGCTCCCCTTCCGGGGGAGGAAAGATTCCCGCCGTGAAACGTGAGGAAAATGTGCTTATCACCCAAAGGCCAAGACTGAAAACTTCATATATTTGGTTCTAAAGAGTTTGGCTTTGGTAAAAGAAACAAAGAGTGCTGAGGGGACCCTCCCCGCCGGCGGCTCCGGGCCTGACGGGTGGGAGCCACCTACATCTAGAAACTACTTTTCCAACAACAACAACAACAACAACAACAAAAAAAAACCCAAACAAACCACGATTAAAAAAAGCGAAAAAAAAAAAAAAGACGCGATACCTTCTTTTGGTTACAGAAATGCTTTTTCTCTCCCAGCATCGGGCGGCAGAGCCGCTCGTCACCCCGAGGCGGCCCCGGCCCCGCTCTCCGGAGAGGCTGCCGAGGGACCGGCGCTGTCGGAGAAGGTGGTTCCGAAACGTTGCCCTGTCGGCCCCTCCTCGTTCTCTGCATCTTTGGCTTGGAACGGACTCGTGATGTGGAGAAAGAGTTTTGTTTCTGGTTTTTTTGTTGTTTGTTCGGTTTTTTTTTTTCCCCCCGCACGCGTTACAGTCATCCCGAAAGAGAAAATATCCGACGAACCAACGGAAAAAAAAAAACAACCGACCAGTGCAACGTTCCCGAATGCTTCAAAACTGCCTTATAAATAGGATTCCTAAAATCCNGCGGGGATAAACCCCTTCCCTGCGACGCCCCGAGCCCGCGGCACCCGCCTCCTGCCCGGCTTCTCGGAGGGGGGCGAGACGGGGAAGAGGGCGGGAGGGATGGCGCCGGCTGCTCGTTAAACCGATTAACGGCGAGAAAGAGGNACAAAAGGACAACGATCCCACCGACACGCGCTCTGACAAACCCGCCACGATGCTGCGCTAGAAAAAACAAACAGACTTCCCCAGGGTTGTGAATAAGGACTTTGAAGTGCATTTTTTTTTTCCTTATTAAAGGGCTAAAACTTTCAGAATTTTTTTAAGGTTTTTGTGGTTTGGTATTTTTTTTTTTTTTTAAATGCTCATTTCTTTATAAATAACTTTTTTCCTTTGAAGAAAAAAAAAAAAAAAAGCAACACTGACTCTCGCGCGGAAACGGCCACGCGAAACAGAGTGAAAATTCCAAGAAGAATNGGGCGGGAGGGATGGCGCCGGCTGCTCGTTAAACCGATTAACGGCGAGAAAGAGGAAGCTCTGAACTCTTGGCCTACCCGGCCGCGCTCGAAGGCCGGCCCAGTCTTGTTCTCCTTTAAAGTGCCCTATATTTATAGAATTTCTAAATAAATATAATAAGATATTAGGTCACCCATAGTTTAAGCTACTCGGAGTAACAGCCGTCCAAGCCGATGGCGTTGTGCCGGTCCTTGGTGTAGGGGCAGGCGCCGCCGTTGGGCAGGGCTCCGCAGGCGGCCGTTTTGGCTGCGATGCCGCAGTTCTTGAGGAGGTTGAAGCTGAAAGAGCTGATGGCGTCTTTAGGCGGGAAAGGCTTCATGGTGGAGAGGATAAGTGCCAGGCAGTCGGCGACGTCCTTGTTGGGAGCGCACGCCAAGGCTGGGGTATGACCTGCAAACACAGCCGGCGGTGAAGAACCGCCCCGCACGGGACCGTTCCCCGGAGAACGCTCCGACCGGGGCGGTTTCCCGCACCAGGACGCGTCTTTTTGTCGTCTTTATCCCTCCCCAGACCTTGCTTCTGGGCACCGGCAGCTCCTGCAGCTGCAGGAACCGCTCCAGAGCATGCCAGGACCAGCAGCAGCCGGGCGAAAAGCCCCAGGAGGCTTTTCACAGCTTCCAGGTGATCCTGGCAGAGCGAGAACTCCGCTGGGAGCCGAAGCTTCCGGCCGCAGCAGCCAGGTCCTGCCAAGCTGCCACGAGCCGACAGCTCAGGGCTGGTTTTGTTCCAGGCAGCCACCAGAAAATGCACAAGGTGGGGGGACAAAGACACATTTCAAACGCTGTGGGACCTGGAAAAGCTTTTCCAGGAGATTTCAGGGAGCCAGAGTTCCCACCCGGGCTGCTCCTGCTACGTCACGAGCCGAGAACGTGCCGCTCAGGCACGGAGGGGACGCCAAAACCCTTCCGATCCCGGCCGAGGGCCCCCTCCCGGGCACCCCCCCGCCGGGGGGACGCACCTTCTTCATCCACAGCCAGCACAGTGGCCCCTCTGCTGAGCAGGGCCTGGACCACCGAGGCCAGTCCGTTCCGAGCTGCGATGTGGAGCGGCCTGGCGGGGAGAGGGGACGGTAGCGTCAGCCCGACCGGCCCCGGACACCTCCTGCTAAACAGAGGGGTTCTGGGGGCTCTCGATGGCTCCTCGGGAACAAAGCTCCGGCCACCGTCCCTGTGCCAGCGCCTCCACCCCGCCCAGCAAGGTCCCTGCTTTCCCCAGCTGTCCAAATATTCCCATTTTCGTCCAAATACTCACATTTGCAGAGCACTGTTACTTGCATTGATAAGGCCAAGGTCTTGGGTTTCCCCCAGGATCAACAAGGCACACTTTTCATGACCCTGGAAAGGAGAGCGGGCTGTAGGGCGCCAGCCAAGGTCGCCGAGGGGACCTGGCGCCATCCGAGCGGAACGCGATTCCTCGGGATACGGAAACATTCCCCAAACCAGACCTTCTACAGCCGCCCACCACTTCAACAGGGCCTCAGGACACAGGCTGCTGTCCCCTCCGTCTCGGAGCACAAGCCTCCTGCTCCCACCACGCCCCGGGAGGCTCAGGAGGACCCCGGGACCCCCTCCCTAAGGTGACAACGGTGACTGTGCCGGCCGCGAGCGCCGGCTCCCTACCTTGCTGCAGGCCAGGTGAAGAGCTGTGTTCTTGTTGACATCCAGCACAGTTATATTTGCTTTTGCTTGGAACAGCAGGAACTCTGAAACCAGGAGGGAGAGCTGCTGTTGGCGGGAAGCAGCACGGAGCACAGCTCNAAAAAAAAAAAAAAAAGAAAAGAAAATCCCAAAAAGATCAACCAACCAACCAACAGAATCCCTAAAGTGCCTGGTGTGGGGAGGGAGGCTCCAGCAGTGCACCCGCCGCCGGCCGGCCGCGGGCTGGGGCAGCAGCACCCGTTTTTGCATAAAAATGACAGCTGCCAAAAAAAGGGTATTTTAGTGTCCCAGGTACAGTAGATCTCCATGATTCAAGTGTTTTGCGTCGGAACCGCGGAGCGAGCGCCAGGAAAGAAGCGGCGGCGAGAGGGGAGCGGTGAACGGCGGGGCCCTCGGCCGGGAGCCGGCGCCCACCCCACCNTTTTGTTCCAGGCAGCCACCAGAAAATGCACAAGGTGGGGGGACAAAGACACATTTCAAACGCTGTGGGACCTGGAAAAGCTTTTCCAGGAGATTTCAGGGAGCCAGAGTTCCCACCCGGGCTGCTCCTGCTACGTCACGAGCCGAGAACGTGCCGCTCAGGCACGGAGGGGACGCCAAAACCCTTCCGATCCCGGCCGAGGGCCCCCTCCCGGGCACCCCCCCGCCGGGGGGACGCACCTTCTTCATCCACAGCCAGCACAGTGGCCCCTCTGCTGAGCAGGGCCTGGACCACCGAGGCCAGTCCGTTCCGAGCTGCGATGTGGAGCGGCCTGGCGGGGAGAGGGGACGGTAGCGTCAGCCCGACCGGCCCCGGACACCTCCTGCTAAACAGAGGGGTTCTGGGGGCTCTCGATGGCTCCTCGGGAACAAAGCTCCGGCCACCGTCCCTGTGCCAGCGCCTCCACCCCGCCCAGCAAGGTCCCTGCTTTCCCCAGCTGTCCAAATATTCCCATTTTCGTCCAAATACTCACATTTGCAGAGCACTGTTACTTGCATTGATAAGGCCAAGGTCTTGGGTTTCCCCCAGGATCAACAAGGCACACTTTTCATGACCCTGGAAAGGAGAGCGGGCTGTAGGGCGCCAGCCAAGGTCGCCGAGGGGACCTGGCGCCATCCGAGCGGAACGCGATTCCTCGGGATACGGAAACATTCCCCAAACCAGACCTTCTACAGCCGCCCACCACTTCAACAGGGCCTCAGGACACAGGCTGCTGTCCCCTCCGTCTCGGAGCACAAGCCTCCTGCTCCCACCACGCCCCGGGAGGCTCAGGAGGACCCCGGGACCCCCTCCCTAAGGTGACAACGGTGACTGTGCCGGCCGCGAGCGCCGGCTCCCTACCTTGCTGCAGGCCAGGTGAAGAGCTGTGTTCTTGTTGACATCCAGCACAGTTATATTTGCTTTTGCTTGGAACAGCAGGAACTCTGAAACCAGGAGGGAGAGTTGCTGTTGGCGGGAAGCAGCACGGAGCACAGCTCTGGGCTCCCCAGTTCAGGAGAGACCAGGAGTTTCTGGGGAGAGTCCAGTGGAAGCTCTGGAGATGCTGAGGGGCCTGGAGCATCTGTGTGCCCAGGAAAGGCTGAGAGCCCTGGGGCTGTTCAGCCCCAGAGGGGAGCTGATCAAGGCTGAGCAAGAGCTCAAGGGCCCCCGGGGGGCAAGAGGCTGGGGCCAGACTCTGCTCAGTGGTGCCCAGCGCCAGGACAAGGGGCACTGGGCACCAGCTGGAACCCAGGAGGTTCCCTTGGAGCAGGAGGAGAAACTTCTTTGGTGGGAGGGGGTTGGAGCCTGGCCCAGGCTGCCCAGAGAGCTTGGGGAGTCTCCTTCTCGGGAGAGATTCCAAAGGCATCTGGACCCTGCGCTGCTGGGCACCCTGCTCTGGGTGACCCTGCTGGAGCGGGGGGGTGGCACCAGATGAGCTCCAGAGGGCCCTTCCCACCCCCATCAGGCTGGGATTCTGGGATTGGGACAGCAGCAGGGCAGCTCCAGAGGAGAGGGACATCCCGGCTCCCAGGGGACCCGGTGACGGCGCTGGGAGGCTCGCAGCCCACGTCAGCCACGTACCGACGGCCGCGGTGTGCCCGTTCTCAGAAGCCATCATGAGGGGAGTCCTCCCCAGCTTGTCGGTCGTGTCCACCTCGGCCTGGTGGCGCAGCAGCAGCTGTAAACCGTGGACGTTGTCTGCAAAGGCAGCAGCGTGAAGGGGTGTCCTGGGAAGAGGAGACGGCGGGTGAGGAGGAGGGCCCAGCCCAGGCCCACGGGCACCTCTGGGGAAGTCAGGGTCCCTTTGTGCCGTGGGGAGTCGCGGGGACGCCGCGGCGGGAGTCACAGCCGGCACCCAGCGGCGCCAACAGGGTGACAGGAGAGGGAGGAGCCGGCGCTCACCTTCCTTTGGCATCTCTGCTATTAACAATCTTGGCACCTAATGCTTCCACCAGCATTTCAGCAGTGCCGTCCTGGTTGTTAATTCTGCGTCGGGGACGAGAAGGAAAAGTTAGAACGAGACCGAGCGGCGTCAGCAGGGAGCCGGCGGCGCGTTCCTGGGGCTCGGACGCAAACGGGAGCTGGTCTGGAGCCGCTTTACCGCTGCCCCAGGAGCTCCAGCGGCCCAGCAACCACCTCCCTGCCGCAGGAGACCCGGGGTGAGCGGGAGGTACCCCCCCGAGTAGCCGCTGCCGCCCAGGGAAGAGCCCGGGGTGAGAAGGGCAAGGGGTGGAGCTCCTCCCGGTGCTCCAGGACGAGCCGCGGGCAGGGCCCCGGCGCCACTTACACCGCACAGTGCAATGGAGTAAAGGGGTTTCCTTCTAGGTACGCAAACGGGTTGTGTTCAAGTAACAATTCCAGACAATCTTCGTGCCCTGCGAGGAGAGAGGGACAGCGACGCGTCAGCGCCTGGCCGGCGGCCCCTCGCCCGAGGGGCACGGAGCAGCATGGGGCTGGCGCACCCAGGATAGAGGCAGCAGCTTTGTTCCCTCCCCGGCAGCAAAGCTGCTGCACTTCAGCAGCTTTCTAATCCCACCCCATCTACTGGAGCACCGAGACGGCCCTTCCTGCGGCCCTATCAGTCCCACCGCTCCCCGCAGCCAGGGTGAGGGCCACGTAATTCCACAAATCCAAGCCCCAGTGCAGCCTCAGCTCTTCTGGAACAGCTTTTTCCATATTTCCCCTTTTTGAAGGAGCTGGGCTGCCTCCCTCCCAGACCTGAACTGCCCTTTCCCCAGGGCCGATGGCTCCCAAAGCAGGACAGAGGGACAACCTGGCCCTCCCGCGCTCCCTCCTCCCCATCAAGAGCCGGCGCCGGGTCCTTACCACTGTACGAAGCCCAGTGCATCGGTGAGTAGCCGCTGTAATCCACCACGGAGTCCAGGGGGTCAGTGGAGAGGGCCGCCTGCAGCAGGGTCCTCAGGATCTCCAAGTGCCCGCAGGCCGACGCAAAGTGGATCGGGGTCCGGCCTTTGAAATCCCGACAGAGGACGAAGGCATCGTGGTCCAGCAGCGCGGCCAGGCAGTCCTCGCAGCCCGTCACCGCCTGCGCCCGGGAGAGAGGACCAGCGGCTCAGGGACCGCCCTTCCAGCCACACAACTACCCCCTTCTCCCACAGCCTCCTTCTCCAGTGGAAGGGGAAACGGGCTCTTTCACTGAGGACTTGCAACGGAATCATCAAATTGCTCTGGCTGGAAAAGACGTTTCCTGGAGTCCCAGCGCTGCCCCATCCCAGGCAGGGCACTGCTGAGCCCTGTCCCTCAGCACCGCAGCTCCAGGGACTGGAAACCCCTCCAGGGATCGTGGGGACTCCAGCCCTGCCCTGGGCAGCCTGGGACAGGCCCGGACAACCCTGGGGGAGAAGACCTTGCTCCTCAGCTCCAACCTCAACCTCCCCTGGGACAACGTGAGAGTGTTTCCCAGGGACACACTCACCCCTCGGTGCAGGGCGGTCCTTCCCCTCTTGTCGGCCGCGTCGGCCGTGGATCCCTTCTCCAGCAGGAGGTGGACACAGTCAACGTGGCCATTCATGATCGCCAGCATCAGCGGGGTTCTGAGGGGTGAGTGGGAAGAATGAGCTTGGAAACCAGCCGGGCTCCAGTATTGTCCCCTCGGCCCTTTCCCAGCCGCCCCGACCCCAGGAGTGCCGCCCGGGCAGACTCACTGGCCGTGGATGTCCATGACGTCGGTGATGTCCGCCCGCTCCCCGCTGTCTATCAGGAGGTGCAGGGAATCCGTGTTCCCATTGGCAGCTGGAGACAACGCGCGAGGAAAGGAGTCACCACACGCGCCTACGGGTGGGTCCCCCCGGCTTTTCCAGCCACCGGCACAGAGCAGGCGAAGGGGCTCATGCTCAGCAGCCGGGCGCTGGCGGCCGAGGGGACTCGTCACCGGCTGCCAGGCTGTGGCACGTGCTGGAGACACGTGGGTGGAAGCTGCCGGCGTCTCCTCTCCCACCCACTGCTGAGCCCCTCAGCTTCTGCCGGCCCATCACAGCAGGAGGCGCCGGCCCCATCCCGCCTCGGAGCATCCTCCGGAACCACCCCAACGCTGAAGGAGAACCCCCGGCGGTGGCAGCGCTCTGGACACCCTCTCGACCGTCCCCAGCCCCCTCTGCCCTTCCTCACCTGCAGCGTGGAGCGGGGTCCACTTCCTCTTCCTCTCCTTGACCAGGGCGGAGGCGCCGTGGCTGGTGAGCACCTCCACGCATTCCGTGGAGCCTCTCTCCGTGGCCAGGTACAGCGCCGTCCGCCCCTTGTGGTCCCGCACGTCGAGGTTCACCAGGGTTTCGGCAAGTGTCTTTAGGGCTTCACAGTGACCATTGTAGGCCTGAGGACGGAGCGGAGCAGTCAAACGGCGCCTGGAGAGGCTGCATCCAGAGATCCCCACCACGGGACAGTTCCTGCCCCCCAGGTCCCTCCACTGCCTCTTGTTTGCATTTAGAATCCCAGATTGGTTTGGGTGGGAAGGGACCGCTAGAGGTCATCTGGTCCAGCAGGGGCAGGGACATCTGCAACTGGAGCAGGTTGCTCAGAGCCCCATCTGACCTCCCCTGCAATGGGGCCAGGGATGGGGCAGTGACCACCTCTCGGGGAAACCTGGGCCAGGCTCTCACCACCCTCAGCAGCAACAATTTCTTCCTTCTCTGGTCTAAATCTCCTTTGAGTTTCAAACCACCCCCCCTTGTCCTGTCCCAACAGGCCCTGCTCCAGAGTCTGTCCCCACCTTTCTGACAGGCCCCTGGAAGCCCTGAAAGGCCCCCAGAAGGTCTCCCCGGAGCCTTCTCTTCTCCAGGCTGAAGAAGCCTGACTCTCCCAGCCTGGCCTCCCAGCAGAGATGCTCCACCCCTCGGATCATTTCTGTGGCTCCTCTGCCCCGCTCGGCACCGGCAGCCACAGGGCCCCAGCGCTGCCTGGGCGCCGGCACCTCTCCAGCGTCGGCGTGAACCCGCACGGAGCCAAGCTCCGTGGACGCCCCGGGGCCGGCCCTGCCGTACTCACAGCTAAGTGCAAAGGGCTGACTGGAACGGTGCTTTCCACGTCCTCCAGGCAGTTAAAAGACATTTCCAGGAGCTGCAAGAGCAAGGACACAAAGGGTGACCGAGCCGGCAGACGCCCTGTCCCGCCGTTGGTGGCCAAGCGCTTGGAAAACCAGCTCCTCCGCTCCAGGATGGTCGGAATTTCAGGACAGGCCCTTCCCTCGCCCGGCTTTCGGTGCTGGTTCATCACAGAATCGGCCACCAAACCTCCCACGGCTCCAACCAGCGAGAAGTTCTCCCCTGAGACTCAACCCACCTCCCTTCTCCTGGATGAGCCCCGGCGCTGCCGTGCCCACCCCACACACCAGGACCCCACGGGCTTGACGAGTTCTTCGGGGGGGGTGGGTTCCCCTTGGGGGTCTTCTCCATCCCACTCACCAGCTCGAGGTTCTGCCTGTTGCCGTACGCAGCTGCATAGTGGACAGCGGTGTATCCCTGCTTGTCCCGGAGGGATGGGTCAGCACCATTATCCAGCAGGAACTCTAAACAACTGCAGCCAGAGAGGGGACATCAGGAAAAAAGCGGAGACGGGAGAGACAGAGCTTTTCATGGAACCCCCCACCCCAATTGATCCCAGCGCGGATGCTCCGCTCCCTGGGGCGCACGCGGAGCCCACCGGAAGGGAGGACCGGGAGGCCCCAGGCAGGTTTGCCTCCGGAATCCGCCCAGATATTTCCTCCCAGGCCCCTCTGCTTGGCGTGAGCAGGAGGGTGATTCCAGCGCGGGGCCGCAGGGATGGGATGGATAAAGAAAAACCATCAGACTCACAAGAAAGCCTCCTTCAGCCTCGACTCCTTCAGCGGCTCCTCGTCGGCGTCGTGGCTGTTTCCTGAATGAGTCTCTGCTCTGAAAACACCCGAGCCCTGCGTCAGTTTGCCGAGTACCCCCCTCCCCACCCCCACTCCTCAAAGAGCCACCGGCGTCACCGTACACCAGGGGGGCTCGGTGCCTGCTGAAGAGGCCCAGCTGCAGAGAAGTGGCCGGGGGACGTCCGAGTGCCACCCCTGATCCGAGTGCCGCCTCCCCGTCATCTCCAGCCCCGTCAGGCCGGAGCGCGCAGCCGGACACACTCACCTCCTGTACGTGTCCGAAGCAGCAGCATAGTGTAAGGGGGTACAGCCTTTACAGTCAGCCTCGTTAATACCGGCTCCCGCCGTCACCAGCGTCACCGTACACTGGTAGCTGCCGTTGGCGGCCGCGTAGTGCAGTGGAGTCCTGGGAGGCGGGAGAAGGAGGAGAGGGATCAGAGCACCGGCGGCCGCATCGACAGAGAAGCTCACCCGGCGGGACCCCGGGAGGCGGCCGCCCTCCCGCTGCGGAGCGGTGCCCAGCTCCGGGTTGGCAGCGCCTTCGGAAGAGCCGCAGCAGGACCCCTGGGGTGAGAGGGGCTGAAAGAAGCGGCTTCAGACCCTAAAGGTCTTTGGAATGTCCCAACCCAAGCCCAGGCTCCGTGCCCTCCAGCCCCTGGCTCCCTCGCAAGGCCCGGAGTGCGCTCACCTTCCGAATTTATCCCTCCTCCTCAAGTCAGCACCGCTGCTCAACAGCAAATTAAGACATTCAACGTTCCTGCGGCAGGGAGGGAGAGGAGTTAGACCCTGATCGGCAGCCACGGCAGGAACGCAAACTCCCGGCCGTGACGCAGCCACGGCCGGATGCTGCGCACACGGAGCTCCTCCCGGCCCTTTCCCAGAAAAATGAGCCTTCCCACCAAAATAACTTCCCGCTGCACCAGGAATTTCCCCAGTAGGTTTTCAGGCCTGTGAGCCCTTCACAAACGCACAGCCAAAGAAGCATTTCATTCCCATTTTAAAGACTGGGATGAGGCACGGAATCAGCACCGGAACAGGGCCAAAAGTTTTCCATTGTCACTCCTGCTCCAGGTCTCCGCTCTCCCTCAGAGCCGGGAACGGCACCCAGGGCTCCGACTCCCCATCCTGACGCGAGCCCCGCTCGGGGCTGGGGAGGAGGGCGCCGGTTTGGGGTGGGACGGGTGGTGGCACGGCACCACCGTGGCCCCGGCTCACCCTCCGGAAGCAGCAGCGTGGAGGCAGGTCCTGCCGAGGTTGTCGGGCGTGTTGATATCGAAGCCTGCGGACAGCACGTGCTCGTTGCTCAGCGAGGAGACGATGCTGTACAACTGACCTGGGGGCGGGAGGGGCAGGGGGTCAGGGGGGGAAGGAATCCCCCAGGATCCTCCCCTCCCAGGGCTCCCCGGCGGCGCCGGGGTCGGCCCAGCCGCTCACCTGAGGAAAGTAGCTTACGACAACAGTCTGAAAATCCAAAGAGAACAGCTAAGTGCAGGGGGAACATGTCGTGGATCCCACGCCTGCGGAAGAGGAGCGGGGCGGAGGGGGTCAGGGCGGCTCGTCGCTCCATCCCCCCTCCCCAAACCCAGGGCAGGGAAAGGCAGGAAAAGCCCTTCCCTACCTTGCAGTGTCAGCACCATTCGTCATCAAAGTACTAATTAGCAGCTCGTGGCCGTATCTAGCAGCAACGTGGAGGGGGGTATTGCCGTATTTGTCCGCGCAGTCGATCTCGCTGCCTGGAAAAGGAAAAGCGGAGAGCTTTGCCGGCCGCTCTCCGCGTGCTCGGCCCGACGGCCGCGTCCCCGTCCCGGGCACGTGGCCGATAGCTCGAGTGTGGTGCAGAAGGGGATCTGTGAAGCGCTCTCTGAGCCAGAGCCCACTGGAATCCTGGAAACCCGGGGCATTAATCCCTCCCCTCGTCCCAGGAGGGACACGTCCAGCCCCGGAGGTCTCCGGCTGAGCCGCCCGGGGCGTTTGCCAAGCCTGCGGCCCTCTCAAGAAATATTGTCTTTCAGGCCGGACGTGGCAGCGGGAATGTTCCTTGGCCGCAGCAGCTCTGACTCGGCTGGAATTTCAGTCCCTCGGTCTGCACCGGCTGCCCTTGGGAGCACACGGGCTCCCTGTCACCCCCCGGCAGCACCGAGCCCCCGGAGCACGGAGCGAACCCCAGGGATAACCGCAAAGCTCCCGAAGCCTCGAGGGAACGCGCCGTCAGGTCCCGGGGGGCGGGTGCCGAGAAGCCCAAGGAAAGGCCGAAGGAAGAAGCCGCTCACCGTTCTGGATGAGGATCTGGGAACGCGTGAACCGTCCGTGGATGGCAGCCATGTGCAAAGGGCTCTTCCCTTCCTTACTCTGCGGGACAGCGGAAGCCACGTCCCGTCAGGCTCCCCCAGCTCCCTCCCCCAGCGGGTCCCCCCCATCCCCAGCCCTCGACGCCCGACCTGGAAGTTGACGTCGGCCCCGTTGTTGACGAGGAGCTCCAGGCACAGGGCCCCGTTGGTGGAGACGGCAGCAAAGTGCAGGGGGGTGAAGCCCTTCTCGTTCGGCTGGTTGACGTTGGCGCCGTAGTTGACCAGCTCGTTGGCCACGGCGTCTTGGCCCATGTAACAGGCGATGTGAAGTGCGGTGTTGCCGAAGGAATTCGGTTCATCGATCTGCGGGAGTGACAAACCCCGGAGGATTTGGGGATTGAAAAAAAAGAACAAACCAACCCAGAAGCAGCCGAGAAGCAGCCAGCACCTTCTCCCAGCTGAGCCCGCCCCGCTGGCGGCCGCGGGGCTCTCACCTCCACCCCCAGCCTCAGCAGGTGACGCACGACTTCGATCTGGCCGCTGGCCGCCGCCGTGTGCAGCAGGGTGTAGCCCTTCTTGTCCTTACACATCACGTCGGCGCCCCGAGCCACCAGCAGCTTCAGAACTTCCAAGTGCCCTGGCCAGGAGAAAGTGGTAAGAACCGGGAGACCCCGGGAAACGGAGCTCCGGGGAGCCCCACCACCCAGAAAGGCGGATCCAAAGCAGCCAGCGACACAGGAGAAGAAACCGGATCGACGTCCCTCAGAGAAAACCTACCCAGGAAGGCTGCCCAGTGGATGGGCTGACGGTCCTTCTTGTCACAAGTGCTCAGGCTGGCCCCTTTGTTCAACAGCAGGTTCACCATCTGGACGGGGAGAAGCGGTGAGAGGCGCGAGGCCGCCGTCCCCCCCCCCGTCTCCAGAGGCGCCTTGGCCACCCGCCGAGAAGGGGACCCTCCTCGCCCACCTCGAGGTGGCCGCTATGCACGGCGTGGTGCAGGGCGGTGCGGCCCGTGCGGTCGGCCACGTTGACGGTGCTCAGCAGCGGGACGATGGCCTCCACGCACTTGGTGGCCCGGTTGGCAGCGGCGACGTGCAGGGGCGTTTGCCAGTACTTGTCGCGGGCGTTGACGTCCGCTGAGTGCTTCAGAAGGAGGTGAAGTGCCTTCTGGTGGGGACAGAGGAGAGCGGAGCTCTAACCCCACCGGCCGGGGCCCGCGGGAGCCTCCAGCCAGTGGGGGAATCATGGAATTGTTCTGGTTGGAGGAGATCTTGAAGCTCATCCAGTCCCATCCCTGCCAGGGCCCCGCTGAGCCCTGTCCCTCAGCACCACAGCTCCAGGGATCGGAAACCCCTCCAGGGATCGTGGGGACTCCAGCCCTGCCCTGGGCAGCCTGGCACAGGCCTAGACAACCCTTGTGGAGAAGACTTTTCTCCTCAAGTCCAACCTAAACCTCCCCTGGGACAACTTGAGGCCAGTTCCTCTTGTCCTAACACTTGTTCCTTGGGAGCAGAGCCCGACCTCTCCCCGGCTCCAACCTCCTGTCAGGTAGACACGGCCAGGTCCACCCTGATCCCCGAGAGGCAGAGCTGCCCTCGCCGGGCTGAGCTCCGCACGCTCACAAGAACAGCTCCTCCCCGCTCCGCCAAAGGGAAGGGCTCATTCTCCTTCACATCCCCGACGGCATTTGGAAGCCCATGTACAGCTGCCTCGGGAAGTTCCGTCCCGGAGGAAGGGCACGTGAGGTAAAGACAAAGCGAGGGCGGCTCCAAGAAGGAGCAGGGAGAAGGAATCTTCCCGACACGACTCCTCCAGCTCTCCCCTGGGCTGCTCCAGCTCCTCCCAGGCTGGGATCCGAACGAGCTGGGCTCATGGCAGTACCAGCACCCAAGCGACACCCCGGAGCCAGGCGCTGTCCCCGTGAGCGTGTTTGGTCAGGGCGTGAAGCCGAACGTGACCCAACGATCTACATCCCGTGATTTATTTCCCCCTTTTGCCGGTAGCGGCCGTCGGCTGCGATCAGCCAGCCCGGCCAAAACCAGGCACCACGGAGAGAGAAAGGGAAGCACCATCCCCCCAGCACCACAGAAGGAGCAGCCAGAGCCAGAGGGCGGCTCAGAGGGAACCCACCTCGTTCCGAGACGCCGCGGCGCGGTGCAAGGGGGTGAGCCAAACCGTGTCCTTCGCGTTGACGTTAGCACCTGGGGAAGAGCAGGAGGAGGGGGCTGCAGAACGAGGTCGCCTGGGATAAGACCCCAGAGCCCCTCCTGCCGGGAGCCGTGGGCCGCACCCCCGCGTTAAAGGCAAGATGTCAGATTTCCGCCATCCCAGCGACGCACGAGAGGGGAAAAAAATCCAGACAGGGCACGTAAGGGCATCCCCCGCTCCGCAGACGGAGCCGAACATTCCCAGTCCTGTTTAACGAGCCCTCGGCCGAGGATTTGCCCCAAGTCTCTCTTTGCCGGGGAGGAGGATCGCGCCAGCCGCGCGGTTCCCTCCCGCACAGCCGAACGGCCACGGAGCCCACGGAGCCCCGAGGCGCCGCTGGCCAAGGGCAGAGGAGGAGACGTCCGGAATACGGGACCGGAGGGAATACAGCTCGACGCCAAGAAACACGAGCCGAAAACGAGCACAATCTCCCGCTTTTCAGCCGAGCCCTCCCCGTGAGCAAGTGAAACTGGGCTCCGCTGAGCCGCTCGGGGCGCCTCCGGGACACGTGTCCCCACCGCACCCTCCTCCAGGACCCTCTCCTGGTTTCCACCTCTGCTATTTCAGGTCCGAGGCGCTCCCCTGCCTGGACAAACCTCTTCAGATTAGGGCAACGATTCCTAATCTGCCGCTGGCCGCGGCCCCGCCGGCTAAAGCGCCGGCACACGCTCGCTTGGAGGGCGACCAAAAACCTACGGCTCCACACCCCGAAGGACCGAGGAGATCAGAATGAGGCCTCTGAGGCAGCGCCCGAGCCGAGTGCTCCGAGTTGAGCCCAGTACCCCAAGTTCATCCCAGCACCCTGAGCTCAGTGCCCCGAGCCCAGCACCCTGAGCCCAGCCCAGCGCCCCAAGTTGATCCCAGCGCGCCGAGCCCAGCACTCCAAGCCCAGTGCCTTGAGACCAGCCCAGCACCCCAAGCCCAGTGCCCTGAGACCAGCCCAGTGTCCCGAGACCAGTGCCCCGAGCCCAGCCCAGCACCCTGAGCCCAGCATCCCAAGTCGAGACCAGTGCCTTCAGCCCAGCCCAGCGCCCTGAGTTGATCCCAGCACCTTGAGCCCAGCACCCTAAGTCAAGCCTAGAGCCCCGAGTCAAGCCCAGCGCCCCGAGCCCAACACCTCAAGCTGAGCCCAGCACCCCAAGTCGATCCCAGCACCCCGAGCCTCATCCCTCACCTGACAGGATGAGGAGCTCGAGGATTGCAACATCTCCGACGTAGGCAGCAGCGTGCAGCGGCGTTCGTCTTTCTTGGTCCTGCGCAGGGTGGGGGTAAGGAACAAACCGCCCGTGAGCTCCGAGGGCGGGCAGTTCCCTTCTCCGACCCCAGCCCGACCCAACGCCTCCCGCTTGAGGCATCTCGAGATGTGGAACGAGGGGAAAAAATCCAGCAGCCTCCAGCAGCGCCAAGGGGAGCGCAGCCCGTGCCGGGGCGCCCCCGGAGCAGAGGGTGCCCACGGCCACGGCCCCAGCACGGGGCTGTGGGAGCTCCAGACGCTCATTTCATCCACCTGGAGACCAACCCGACATGGCTCCGGAGCTCCTGGAGCTGTACTGGGCGTAATGAACACCTGCAAAGCTCCCCGGGATGGCGACGGGGGCCTGGCCGCTGCCCGGCTCCGGTGACAGCGTGAAAAAACACTCAGAATTACCAATGGCTCCGAAACCAGACCCGGACCGGCCGCTGCCGAAGGTGCAAAGCCCCTTCCCTGATCCTCGACTGGATTTGCCCAAGAAAAACCACCTCTCGCTTCTGTTTACTTCGGGCCGGGCCCTGGGGAACCGCGGCCTCCGGGCGCTCGGCTCGGGAAGCAACTAAATAAGAGTCACATGAGCACGATGTGTTTCAAAGCCCAGATTTTGTGTTTGGAGGGAAAAAAAAAAAAAGCACTTTTTTTTTGCTAATAGGTTGAAAAGAACTTGGTGGCTTCACTTTTTTTTGGTAACAACTCGTGCCGGCACCAGCAGCAGGAGGATGTGAAAGTGAAACCCGTCCGGCCGGTCACCGAACCGGCAACCTCTCTAGAGCTGCTCACAAAATGGAAAGAAAACGCCAACGGCCGTGGGTTTCTCCCTCCAGCCGCCGCGCCAGAGCTCGGCAAAGCGACCCCGACCCTCTCTGCCCACCGGCGAGGACCACGAGCAGCCGGCTTCCCACCCGAGCCGGTCACAGAAGGAAATCCCTGCGGGATAAGCTGAGATAGGATGGAATCGCTCGTCCTCTGGCACAGGGGCGGGATCGGGGTCCCGGCGGCCGCGGTGTCGCACGAGGCGAACGCCTCGAGCGAGCGCCCGGTGAACCCAACGGGATGGCGTCGAAACACCGGCTGCCGCCACGCAGACCGTAGCCTGGCTAACGCCTCGGCCTGGAGGAGATGGCGAAATGGAACGGGCCGCTCCGGCCTCGGGCTCGCAACGGACCCAGCACCGGGACAGTCAGATCGGGGCCGGCCGCGTTTTGCCTGCGACTCTGCCGCCGGTTTGCCGGCGGGAGGCTCGTGAAGCGGATCACAGGCAGGTCCCGTCCCTGTTGAGACCGTGTTCGTCACCACCAGTCCGGGGCCGCCGGGGTTGCTCCCACAGGAGGGATCCAGAGGCCTCTCCCGGCCTTCCCACCCACTCCGGAATCAGCATCCAAACCATCGGGGTTGAGATGGGCACAGCGGAAACTCCTCCTGAGGTGAATCTGGCTCTGCCAAGCGGCTCCAACCCTCCATCCCCACCAAGAACCACCTCACACCAAACCATTCCGGGTCGTCATCCTAAAGGGGAAAAAGGTAAACCCGGCAAAGCGGCTCCAGGAAAAGTCCTCCCACATCACTCACCAAAACGTTAATGTTCTCCTTCTGATTGAGCAGCGACCGCACCTCCTCCACATCGCGGTTGAAGATGGCTTGGACCAGAGGAGGCTGCCGAGAGCGAGGGAAGCCAGTCAGGAAGGTGGCACCACGAGGGGTGGGAAGGTGGCACCACGAGCCGGAGGCGCCGAGGGAGCAGAACCAGCAGCATCTCCACACCTCAGGGGCTTTACACCCTCCCGGTGCCGCCACGACCTTGCTCCACGACCGAGCCCCCTGTGCCTGCCGCCACCAGAGCCTGGCCCACCGGCGCCTCCCGGCACCTCCCTCACCCCGTGGCTCTGCCAGCACCAGGGAACGATTTTCACACCAGCAAAGGTACTTTTCTGTGGTCGTTTGCTGGTGAATGGACCAAGGAATTGCTGGAAAAGCCGCTCCACGCCCGGAGCGGCGCCGCTCCCGGCCCCAGCAACCCAGCTGTGGAGCCTCCAGCGCGCCCACGGCACGGCCCCGGCCCAGGAGGGCAGCTCCAGCTGCCAAAGCTTTGGCCACAGCCAGAAAATCCTCCCTCGGAGCCAGCTGGAGGCTCCTGGCACCAGACGGAGCTTTGCAGACAGTGAATCAGGTTTCCCAAGGCACACGGAGGTGACGGCTCCTGCTCCCATGCCTTCGGAGAAACACCTACCACACTCCGGCGGCACCAAGAGCCGGGCAAAGCCAAGCCTGGCAAAGCCCAGCTTGGAGCTCCTCCTGCTCACAGACTCGGTAAACCCCAGGTCACGGAGCCAGCCAGCGCCGGGGGCCACGGAACCGACGGCCTGAGCTGCCGGAGCCGTTCCTGCGGCTCCGTTCGGCGCTGCCCAAGCTCCGGGCACCGCTCCAGGACCCCGCGCCCCTTCCACGGGTCTAAACCCCACCATTTTCAGGCGGTGGGTTCTTTGGGGCAGGGGCTGCGGCATTCGAGGGACGGTCATTCCCAAACCAAACCATCCTACAATTGCCGCCAAACCCGGCACGTCCGCCCTCCGGCCGAGCCTCAGCGCCCGGCAGCCCTGTCCAGCTCTGCCCATGCGCCCAGGGCCGGATGGAACGGTCCGAACGGGCGAGCGCCGCTCAACTCGGCCTCTCGGAGCTTCGTTTTTGAGGAGACCCCGTCTCCAGGCGCCAGCGAAAGCCCGAAATGCGGGGAACACCTCCCGGGTCAGAGGGAACGGGTGAGTCATTCCCCTGGAATGCAGCAGACTCAGCATCGCTCCGGTAGACATTAAAAAAAATTAAAAAGAAGGTTTTAAAAAAAAAAAAAAAAAAAAAAAAAAAAAAAAAAAGGAAAGACTTGCAGAGGATAATTCCACCCCGAGCAGCCTCGGCGGTTTGCAGCAGCGCTGGGTCTGACACACCCACCCACCGTTTGCAGGGAGAGAGAAATGTTTTGGTTACCCGAAAATATTACAAAAAAAAAGGAAAAAATAAAGTTCTATTTAAATCCCAGACCTGTCGCTGGTCCTGAGCCCTCCCCTCCCTCCTGGAAGGAGGTGCAGTACCGAGGAGCTAAACCTCAAAAATCGAGGGGATAAATAAAGGTGGGTTGTGTCAAAGGCGCAGATGCCCAAGCCCAGGCGACGCCGGGGTCACCGGGCACGGGGTATGGCCACCGACGGTGCCGAGGAACAGCCACCGAACCCAGGGCCAGGAGGAGCGCCCAGTTTGGGCAGAAGAGACAGAGCTGCCCAGGGAGGGGGGGCCTGGTGAGACCCCACGATGGGCCAGGGCCACGCGCCGGCGGCACTGGGGTGGGGGCTGCCTCGAAATGCGGCGTGGCAGACACTCTGCACCCCAGGAGCGTCCCCAAACTTGTACTGGGGACACCCTGCACCCCAGGAGTGTCCACAAAACCCAGTGTGAGGACACCCTGCACCGCAGGAGCATCCCTAAAGCTGCACCGGAGACACCCTGCACCCCAGGAGTGTCCCCAAAACCCGAAGTGAGGATCCCCTGCACCCAAAGATCGTCCCCAAGGCCCAGTGGGGACACGCCGGGG
>VWZK01018638.1:8796-33119 GCA_013396935.1 Baryphthengus martii | reverse complement strand
GGCTAATGGTCCTGTCACATCCTTGGAAGGAGAAGCCCCAGTTCCTCCCAGCCAGTTCTCAGATGCTTCAAGAGTTACCAGCCTATCAACTCTTCTATCTTTACTGCCGCAGGGATCATCATCCGCCACCTCCACTAAGACAGATGACTGTAAGACCTTACTGCCACACTGCCTCACAGGTCCTGGCATACTGCCTCCAGCCTCCTCACTGGAAAACCCAGTTTTATCCCCATCCTCCTACAAGTTAGTTTAAAGACTTCCATGAACTCCACTATATCTTGCCCCAGGATCCCTTTCCTCCTTTGAGACAGGCGTTCCCCATCTGTTGCCAGCAGGCCTGGTGTATTCTAAAGCAGACCATGATAAAAAAAAACCAAAATTCCACCCAAGACACCAGGTTCTGAGCCCCATGTTAATCAGATGTGTTTTCCTGTTCCTTTCCCTATTCTTCCTGCCGCTGAAGAGAACACCACCTGTGCAAAATATGTAATTATATATGCATATATATATGTTTTGTATGTATTTGTATACATTTCATTATTTTATTATTTTTCACTAAATCTGTTCCAGCTTTCTTTTCTAAATGACGAGTCTCTTTCCCTTATGCCCTTTATATTCCCCTTTGGGAGGGAAGAGGGGTTAATAGAGAGCATCTGTCCTTCATTTAGTGGCTGGCCCAACCCTAAAGCTTGACAGCAGCATATCCTCTCTGTATGCTGCAAATCTAGACCTGGGGGAACTGAGGATCCATATTCTTAGAACCATGAAAATACTGACTTTCACTAGCTGTGTGTAACAAGCTGAGGAGTAGTGAAATAGTAACTTGGGATAGGTACTTCATTTTGTGGTTTTTTTTGTAACTGCCTCCTATTGGTAGTAGCTTGTGTTTCTGTGTTCATTTGGAACAGCACTTTCACTCTAATGGTACATCAAAGTCTGTAGAATGTTTGATGAATCTCAGTATTGAAGAAGGAAGACTTAATGTCTGTATAGGATCAGTAGGATAACGTCTGAATTCTAGAAGGATGCAGAGACCGTATGCCTACCAGACCATCACAGAACAGCAAAATATAGGAGTTATGTGGCAACACTCAGGAGAGCCAGACAGCTCAAGTATCTTGGACTTTCTCTTTCATAAAACGTGTGAGATACAGTTTCTGTGAGTTCATATCAGACACAAATGTCTGTCAGACACCGGATATGGGTCTGAAGATGTCAAGAGATTTTAGGCATCATTTGGAATAAGCCTCAGGCTCCACTTGCTGTTCTGCTAGTCTTTGTGTCTGGATTATGAGAGGCAGACCAATGTTTTTCCAGATCTGGCATTGTTTTCTAAAATTGTGTTTTCCACGTCATGCTTGAAGCAAAGCATAAATTGAATAAAGCAGTTACTGAATTTAATAAAGAACTGTAGTATGTGGTTTTGGTTTTTTTTACAGTGAATAGCAGAAGTTCACTAAAAGTTCAGCTTATATTCTTAGTTGCAGAAACTACAAAACAAATATTTGAGTTACAAAAGCAGCATGCGTATGCAGTTTTGTCCAGATAGTGGTGTCCCACACTCTGAAAAGTAACTGCAGCAACCTTTTCTTGTCTTACAACCACAGTTCAAAAATTCTATCACAAAGTAGATGAATCCATTTCAGGTCCTTGTATTGGGTTTGGGTGAGCTGGAGTTAATGTTCCCCAGAGCAGCTCTTGTGCTGGGCTTTGTATTGGGAGGTAGATAAGATGCCCGTGTTGTGGCTGCTGCTGAGCAGCGCTCGCACAGCACCAAGGCTGGCTTTTCAACATCTTTCTCCCACCCTGCCCAGTGATATGGGGTGGGCAAGATCTTGGGAGGGGACACAGTCAGGACAGCTGACCCAAACTGACCACAGAGATATTCCACACCGTGTGACATCAGCTCAAGTATAAAAGGGAGAGAAAGGAGCTGGAGGGTGGGGTCATCTGTTTGTGAAGACGCTTGTCCTCTGAGCAACCGCTATGCGTACCAGAGCCCTGCTTCCCAGGAAAGGCCAGACATTGCCTGCTGATGGGAAGTGGAGAATAAAATCTTGTTTTGCTTTGCTTTGCGCACACACAGCCTTGCTTTTTGCTTTTTTGCCTTTTCCTATTAAACTGCCTTTATCATGCACAGACTCTTCCCATCTCATTCTCTCTCCCTTTGTCATGCTGAGGGAAGTAGAGGGGAGTGATAGAGCCACTTGGAGGGTACCTGGCGCTCAGCCAAGGTCAACCCACCACAGTCCTACAGATTCTGTTTAAATACAAGGTGGCATTTCCAGGCACCTTCTTAGCTATATAAGCTTACATCTGTCACTACCCTGAGCAGTGCTGATAATGTTGTACCCTCTGTCATTCTACTTAAATCTATCAAACCCCCTTATGCTTTTTTTCCCTGAAATTGGTAAGTTTTGTACAGTTATGTAAGTATTTGACAAAGAGATGTGTGCGATGTTAAGTGAGGAAACTAATGTCCACATCTTGCCTTTCTTTCAGTGCACCTAACAAGTACTCTGATAGCATTCACCAGTAATGTTGGATATAATTACGTAATTTCTTCAGCTTGTCTTTGTTCTCAGATCCGTTCTTTCAAGAGGTTAAAAATAATGTTACAAGATTATCGATGTTCATGGGTTAAGTCTCTGGTGTTTGTTAGAAAAACAGGATGTTTGGAGGTTTTAATGAGGATTGATTGATTGATTGATTGATAGATCTGTGTTCTAACAGTTTTGGTGAACTGATCATGATAAAATCTGTGTGCCAACAGTAGAATGGCTTATTGCATATTGAGGCTGGAGGAAAGGCACGTGTGTTAGCAAGTAATTATACACCCTCTAGCTAGATGATCATGTGTTGATACTATATATGAACAGACTTGTTAATGTCAGTTAGGATTTAAGCTGATTCTAAACTGCGCAGTAATAAAAGTTAAGTTTGGGCAGTAAACACCTTCAAAAGTTGATCTGCCCCCTATTTTAAGGGAGAAGAATAACACCAAACCTACACACGGAAGTGACATTGTTTCTGGAAATTCGTAGTGAATTCAACACTAAGATCTATTAAAAACACCTCTCTGTTCTCAGATCTTTGTAACTGGTCACTGTAATTGATCGTTCTTGATTTCCAGAGGAATATAGCTGTGATTCAGCAGTGGTAGTCAGCCTGTTACAGTTCATCAAATGGAACGTTCTAGATGTTGTGTACTGAGGAGAGTCTCAGATTCTGTGTATACAGCCACACCTCTGAAAATGGCAAATGTCCTTTGAGGAATTTCTATAGCATACTACTAATATATGTGGTTTTTTCTTTCATATATAGCAACTCCACTGAGAGGAAGTTGCCAGGTGCTTTCCGCATTAGATCTAAGTCACTTTTTAAGAGCCATTTCTGAAGAGTTGAGGAGCAGGCAATTCCAAAGTGTCAGAAGTCAAGTAAGTGTGACAGAAGGTCGGCTTGACTGAGCAGGGATTTTCTTTTGGAACTTGGGCAGGAAAAGAAAATGTATGGGGATTGGTAGCAGGGACAGATGACACAGGAGGACTACAGAGATGCTGTTCACTATTGTAGGAAGGAAGTCCGTGTGGCCGAAGTTTGATTAGAGTTCAAGCTGGTCAGCACTGTGAGGGACAACAAAAAGGGCTTTTAAAATTGTTTTAACGGCATAAAATTGGTCCATTATTTGATGTGATTGATCATAAATAAGGATGTAGACAAAGTGGAGACTTTTAATCCTGGAGTAATACTGGCTATATGTATAAATTGAGGGGCAAGAGGCTGGAGAGCAGCCCTATGGAAAGAGATCTGGGGATTTGGGTTGATGTCCAATTGAATATGAGTCAACAGTGTACCCTGGCAGCAAAAAAAGGCCAAGTGTGTCCTAAGGTGCACCAAGCATAGGATGGCCAGCTGGTCAAGGGAGGCAGTTGTCTCACTCTACACTGCACTGGTGCAGTCTCACTGTGAGTACTGTGTGCAATTTGGGATGCTTCAGTAGATGAAGGACATCAAACATAGTGTGTCTGGAGGAGGACAACTAAGATGGTGAAAGTTCTCAAGGACAATACTTAAGAGGAGTGGCTGAGGTCACTTTGTTTGTTCAGCTTGGAGAAGGAAAGGCCGAGGGGTGTTTCATTGCAGCCTGCAGCTTCCTAAAGCGGGGTGAGAGGAAACTAGGAGATGGAATGAAGCTGCTTCAGGGGAAGTTCAGGTTGGGCATAAGGAAAAAGTTCTTCGCTGAGAAGGGGAACAGGCTACCGTGGGAAATAATCATGGCACCAAGCCCATCAGAGTTCAAGGAACATCTGGATGATGCTCTTGATCATATGATTTAGTTTCAGATAGCCCTGCAAGCTGCAGGGAGTTGGACTTGGTGATTGTTATGGCTCTCTTCCAAGCTGAGATGTTCTATGAGTCTATTATTCTAATTCTGTCATTTGTGAAGAGAATGAGAGAAAGGAATAGGCTAATCAGCGGGAGGGTGGACCAGTAGGACCTGATTTAGTTGGTGTACTGTTGTGGCAAAGGAGGCTAATGGTGTCCTAGACTATATTAGGAGGAGTGTTGCCAACAAGTCCGCAGTGGTTATCCTTCCCGTGTCTTTAGCACTGGTGAAGCCACACCTGAAGTACTGTGTCCAGTTTTGGGTTCCCCAGCATGAGAGAGATGTGGAATTACTGGAGCAAAAGGCCAGTAAGATAATGAAGGAACAGGAGCATCTCTCATATGAGGAAATGGTGAGATGTATTTTGCAAATATCCAAAGGGATAGTATAAAGAAGACACAGACAAGTTTTTTTCAGTGTCTCTAGTGACAGAAGTAGAAGCAATGTGTGAAGCACAGGAACTTCTGTCTGCACGTAAGGAAACACTTTTGACTGTGAAGATAATCAGGCTCTGGCACAGGTTGCCCCAACATATGGTGGAATCTCGTTCCTTGGAGATCTTCAAAAGCTGCCTGGTCCTGGGCAACCAAATCCAGGTGACTCTGCTTGAGCAGGCAAAGTAATGGCCAGAGGTCTCTTCCAACCTCAAGCAGTCTGTAATTTTGTAATGACCAAAAAGTAATTATTTGGCGCTGTAACATGATGTGTCATTTCTTGAAGCAGCTTTACCTTGCGACAGAGAAAATATCTTTGAATTTATGACAGCGATGCTGAAAAAAGTCAAGGGAAGATACTTTCTTGGAGAAGCAGTCGTTAGGATTCCCCTATACTACATGGCCTATGCAGGTAGCATTTAGCAGCAGTCACTGAAACGCAGTTATGGTTTTGCTTCTCATCACATTGCTTCATGTTAACCTCTACAAAACTAAGATGATACAGGAGTAGACTTTTGCTTTGCACTAGGGAGTATGAGATATCTTCAGTTTTGCGGTATCAAATAGTGTTGTATGTGGGTCTTTCTTAATATTGTTTTAACTCATTCGGGTTTTTACTAGACTGAGGTATGCTATAGGTGTTGCATCTTGTGGTTTGGGGAGTGTGAAGTTTGTCAGTGTCAATTCTTCATAGCTTCTGTTAATATGAAAGAAATGTTCACCATACATAGTCGGGAAATATTTTTTCTGTTACACGCTACAGTTTGTGTGTTCCTTGTAGTCTTTAGTTGTTAGCTATTGTGGATTATTTTACAAGTGTTTCCTGTAAATTTTTAATAATCTTGGCATCTTTTGCATAGGGAGTATCTACATAAATACTAAATTGTTCCATGGTGGAAGGAACAAAAAGGATGGAAAGATAGTGTGAGGTTACATAGAAAAAGTGGTAGTTGTATGTCACTCTAGTTAATATCACTGTAATTAATATGCTCTTAGTACTTACCAGAATCTTAACTGTGGTTTGTGGAACTTCTTGTGATGGTATTTGCTTGAGGTTTTTCTTCCTCTCCTCTCCTTCATTTAACTCTTCCTCAAAAATAGGAGATTCTGGTGTCTGGGGCTTGAAAAAGAATTTTGCTTTGTTGGAACTGTTGGAACGACTGCAGAATGGACCTGCTGGGCAGTGTGGGACAGCTGAAGAAGCCGTTGGTCTATCTGGAGAGGTATTGAGTTTTTAAAAAAAAACCAAAAAGTTAGTTACATTTGCTTGAAGTTGTCGCTGGATAGAAAAAAATTAGTAACTTCACTAATAATGCTGTTGTTTTCTTTCGGTATCTAGTAGTAAGAGTTCAATTAATTGCTTCATAATTAAATACTAATCTGTACCAACTAAACCAGAAAATAAAAAGGTGTGGCCAAGCATGCATACTCTATTCCCCTTTGTTAGGCTTCTAAGATTTTTAAAAAAGGTTACTCATTTGGGTATTTTAGTTATAGTGATTTAAGTGCAGTTTTCGAAAACTTCTTAGAAATGCTTCCTAAAGACTTCAACTCTTCTTCTCGAGTAGTTGTCTTTTAAGTCGTTGGACATCACTACATCGTGTAATAGTGCTTCACTACCAAAACTGGCTGCTTTAATCATTTCAGTGTTAACAACTGATATTCAAAGAGTATCATGCAGTGCCATTCTGGGAATAGATAACTGTTCTAAGTGCCTCTTTGTCCATTAGTGCTTTGTCTGTCTCTAATTTTGTAATTCTTTGTTCTGTAATGACTGCTTTGAAGGAAATGACTGGAGCCTGTATTATTCTATCCTCCAAACCTTTACATCTTCCATGTAAGTCTGGATTTATAAAATGACCAAACACCTCTAGAATATTGTTTGTATAGAAATAATATCTAGAAATTTATTGGAATTGACTGCAAAGGAAACTGACTTCTATTTTTTAAAATCTATTGAGAACCTAAAATTAAGTTTTCAAAGTAGCCCAAATATTTCTTAGTGTGTAACATTTAAAGAAAGTGTGTTTTCAGGCTTATATTGGTGGCAGGTCTTCTATTTTCACCAGTTATTGGAATTAAATGTTAACAACCTCATTTTTTTCTTTTTTTTCTTTTTTTTTTTTTGTTAGAGCATCATTCGTTGCGATGAAGATGAAGCCCACGTTGCATCTGTATACTGCACTGTTTGTGCCACTCACCTATGTGCAGACTGTTCCCAGCTTACTCATTCTACAAAGACACTAGCAAAACACAGGCGTGTACCTCTTGCTGATAAGCCTCATGAGAAGACCATGTGCTCCCAACACCAAGTGCATGCTATTGAGTTTGTTTGTTTAGAAGAGGGCTGTCAGGCGAGTCCTCTTATGTGTTGTGTCTGCAAAGAATATGGGAAGCATCAAGGTCATAAGGTACTGCTAGAAACCATTTCTAGTCATGCAATGGGGTGGCTTGCATAATTTTTTAACCAATTAAAGTACAAAAGATTATCAAGAAGGAGGGTTATTGATATGTCTTTACAGAAGTAACTTCATACTATTCTTTCATTTTCCCTTCGTTTCAGATAATTGCTACGGAAAAAACGCGAAGGGAAAAACATTATTTCTAAGATCAC
Source organism: Baryphthengus martii (assembly GCA_013396935.1). Classification (NCBI taxonomy): domain Eukaryota; kingdom Metazoa; phylum Chordata; class Aves; order Coraciiformes; family Momotidae; genus Baryphthengus; species Baryphthengus martii. Next base: position 25,684 of record VWZK01018638.1, on the reverse strand, counting down.
AATAAGTTACTTATGTATTCAGATAGATCGACAGTCTGTTTATATGATGCTTTTTTGAACTTCTCACAGCAGGGTCACCAGGTCTAAAACACTAAGTTCACCCAACCTGGTGCAGTCTAACCACTTTGCTTTTTTTCTTAATTGATTATGATAAGCAGGAAATGTGTATGTTTACTTGTGTAATTGACAGGTGCCTACCTCAGTCTCAACATAATCTGTAACTCACTTTAAATTGCAAGATGGTATTAAATTCTTACATGCCTCTCCTATATATATGTGTGTGTATGCATATATGCATGTACATACACACACACATATATAAAATATGTAGTAGAACAGAAAATATTATTATAGAAGATATTTATGATTGATCTTTGACATGTTGCTTTTAATTAATAGCATTCTGTCTTGGAACCAGAAGCAAACCAGATTCGTGCATCCATTTTAGACATGGCCCACTGTATAAGAACTTTCACAGAAGAAATCTCAGATTATTCCAGAAAATTGGTTGGAATTGTACAGCATATAGAAGGAGGAGAACAAATAGTTGAAGATGGAGTTGGAATGGCACATACTGAACATGTACGTTTTGGTTTTTTTCCCAGAAAAATATGCACAGAGTATTTGCTTTTTGAAATAACAAACATAATGAGATTGTTGGAAAAATATACATAGGATTTGTAAATTCAGCCCTTAAGTTCTTAGCTGTACCTAGTCGGTATTGAAGTTTAAGCCGGCAGATAGAAGAGAACACGAATAGAGGGAGGCAGTAGAGAAAGCTGTATAACTGCTAGCACAGTATTGAAGTACTATGACAGATGGCATCTGTTCTCAGGTGCTGTGATGCTATTGAGGCTTTTTTCCCTGTTCATTTTTAGTAAGGTCTGTGTACATAGAAATAAGCTACTTGATTACTGGAGTAGCTTCCTGTAGGATCTTTGTCTTAGGACTGGTAAGACTTTCTGTATAACTGAGACATGAACTGTGATGTAGCCAAGCAGATGTGAACATAAGTTAGAAAATGGAGTAAAATGAAAACTGCACTTCTGGAATCAGCTGGTGTCCTTAATCCTTTGGATGTCTTGACTTGAACACTGTAGGTACCAGGGACTGCAGAGAACGCTCGCTCATGTGTCCGAGCCTATTTTTCTGATCTTCATGAAACCCTTTGTCGTCAGGAGGAAATGGCTCTTAGTGTGGTCGATGCTCACGTGAGAGAGAAGTTGATTTGGCTTAGACAACAGCAGGAAGACATGACCATCCTCTTGTCACAGGTTTCAACAGCTTGCCTTCATTGTGAAAAGACTTTACAGCAGGTAGGTTGGCAAGTGAGCTGCAATGTATGACAAGATACCTGGAACTGCAAATTAAGTTTAGGCTACAAATGGAAAGGTTAGATGATACTCTGCATTTTTATTTCTTTTACAATGTTAAAACAATAATGATATAACATGAAATTGAGATATTCATTACAGGGAGGTGTTAGACAAGGATAATCAGTACAAAAGCATCAAATATTCTAGTTACTGGAAATCCTGTGTCATGATTCTGTTGTCTGAAGTAATTCTTGGTTATTTCTGAGGTCAGTGACAAGGTGAGGTGAAACTGAAGGAAAAAAAAAAACAACCTACAAGACTTGTGGAAAGGATTTTACAGTTGCAGTTACCGTTATAGGTGTTTGAAGGTAGTTGTCATATGAGTCTGGTATGAGAAAATGTTTTAGGACTAAATGACTCTTGGTAGCACTTTTGATACGGGTGATTCAACATACTAAGTGTTTGAAGATAGTAGCTATTATAAGAGTATCCGTTTGGTCCATTTGCTCAGTTTAGTGATAGCAAGAACTAAGTTAGTGTACGTTGTAAACAGTACGAGAAATTCTTCTTACGTGTGTTANTTTCTTGAAGTGAGGGGCCCAGAACTGCAACGTATGTTTTGCGATTTTTTAAATTTCAGAGTTCGTACTTGGTTGCTTAGTCAGGTGTACTTTTAACTACACAAATATTCTCATCATTAATGGATGGATATTAATATTTCTCAGTTAAGTATGTTGCTGCATGCTACAAAGCAACTGCTCTATTGCAGCTGCTAAAGTGATATATGAATTATGTAAGTATTCTTTATGTGTTGCATTACTGTTTCTTATCATTTATATTCTTATTCCTACAGGACGAAGCGAAGTTCAGATACAGTTTTTTTAAACTGTAGAACTGTTTAGTATCTATTAAAGAATAATGATGAGGACTTCCAATTGTATTGTATTGTAATTTTAAATAAATCTATTTTATAAACATGAGTTTCTTTAACTAGATTGTTTCTATGTAAAATGCTTTGTTTCCAGCCATCGTATTTACATTGTGCTTGGTTGTTTTAAGTAAGTTGCTAAAGGAAAAACATTCTTTTGTTTTCTTTGTCTGTTTAGGATGACTGCAGGGTAGTGTTGGCCAAACAGGAAATTACCAGGTTGCTAGAGACGTTGCAGAAGCAACAGCAGCAGTTCACAGAACTGGCAGATCATGTACAGCTGGATGCTAGCATACCTGTCACATTTACAAAGGTATTCTTAATCTCATGAAAGTATGCCTGTCCACTTCATGAAGTCCCAAATCAAACGTAAAAGAAAGCAGGAATAATATGTATTCTTATGATGCTATATTCGTTGCGGCAAATTTAGGCAGTTCAGTATCAATTAGAGAGCCACAGTGTCTTAAAATACGCTGAGTGCCATCTGTTATTTGAGCAACAAAACCACTGTGCTGTTATAATTAGCGTGAAAAGCATTCATTTGACATTGACTAAATCAGTAGCTTTTTTTGAAGATCAGCTGCTTTCATTTAAATATCTAAGATAGTGTTTGTGGATTCTAGGAACACCATTCTGTGGAAACATCCCTGATTTATTGTGCATTGAACTCAGATCAGAAATCTACCCTTTGTTTTTCCATATATTTTTGGCATTTTCATGAGGACAGCATAACTTCTACAGAATGGTTATTATTTTATTTCCTGACAATTGCACACCAGTTTTTAAATGCAATAATGTTATTATGACTTTAGGTTATAATATTAAAAATAATGTATTTATTTAATTTTTTTTAATGGTAATTTGTCTTATAGTTGCTTTGTATTCACTGATAGTTTAGACTGTTCAACTAAGTATCTTTTTTTATTGTTTTAATATCATTTCAATGCCACCTGTTCTTTGAAAAGGATGCAATTATTTGAAGTTTGATGATGGTGATACTTTTCACATAGGAGAGTTAATAAATTTGAAACTGTAAAGAGCAAGAAGAACTTTGATTGATGAGTTACTTTTTGGTTCTGAACAGATGAAAGAGGAGTAGGATCTGTTGTTACTGGAAGGAAACTGAGAATTTAACTGTTGTTGTTGAAGCCTTTACTGTTAGGGAATGGATGCTTCCATGAGGATTCTGTCCCAGTCCTTGTTGTGAGAAATTTAGTTTCTTCCAAATAATTTGTTTTGTAACTTCAGTATATTTCAATTTGTGAATTTCTGTAATAACTGCTTTGTCATGTCAATCAATGCCACATTTCCACCTCTGCTCCTCTCCTTCTCTATTCAGCAAAGACTAGAGTTAGTAGGGTAAGGGAGGCCTCTTCTGCAAATGCCCATTGTTCCAGGAATGAAGCAACATTCACATCTTACAGATGATGAGTTTCGTTCTGTGTATTCAGAGCTGATTAATGCTGCTGTCTCACATGGCTGAGTCAGAGAGTCATTCTGGATGTCTGGTTTTGCCTTTAGGGGCTGTTAATCTGACTCAAAAATTTTTGATTGTGATTTTTGGAGCATTTGGAAAGAGAATGCTTACAGCCAGCTAAGCTGTAATAGATCTGAAATAGGTCTCCACTTGGGGGAGTCAGAAGTCTTCCAGTGTCTCGCTACTCCAGTGTCTCAGTTTTCTTTAGAAAGAAATAGGCCTTCTCTTGTTTTTGTCCTGTGACAAATTGCTATTTTTATGGAATTTTCTGAAGCTTAGATTCTGAATTTCAAAAGTGCCAATGGAAACGTCATTTTTCACCAAAACAGCAGCAGCCATGAAAAGTAAGGTGAAAATGATTACTTCAGGCTCTTACTTTCTGCATTTCCTCACTTCTAACGATTTAAAGCTCTCTTTTTACACAACGGAAATTTTTTTTAGAATACTCTTGTGCTGATTGCAAATCACTGTTGTGATTTTTAGTGAGGCTTGTTGTACCTGAAAGGTCTGTGCAATAGATTTCAGACAGAAATAAAGTCTTCAGATCAAAAACTGTGAAGTGTTACTACATCACTGAAAAGGTCTTTCTCAGGAACTCGTGTGCACTGAAAATTAGAAAATTTAAAAAGCGTTTCAAACAGTACCACATCAGAGGAGCATTCTATATCCAGTGAAAGCTGTGGAGATTTAAGAAGGGGAGGGAGAAGTCCTTTTCACTATTAAAAGTGCGTAGATTTTCTCCACATTTTTGGTTTCACTGATGACACAAAAACATGAATAGTGAGTGCTGTTTCCTCCTCCTGAAACGTCAAGGGAAATGCCACATACAAAGCTCTGAAGGGAGAGTTTGGAGAATTCCAGGACAAAATACTTTCCAGATACACGCTAGTGTATTTTTTTTTTCTCAAATGTTGTTAATATATTATTACCATGGACCCTTCACTGTGACCAAGTGAGGTTGAAATGTATTCATATACTTAGCTTGTTGGCAAGGAAATGACTCTGGGAAGGTGATCCTGATTGAGTAAACATTACCTGAGATAGTAAAGAGCGCTTACCCATTAATACTGAAGCAGGTACGGGAAACTGCTAACGCTTACCAGCACCAAGAGCACCCAGGAAGACAGTCACCTATCAGAGGGAAAGCACTTGACACTATCTTTAAGTAAACCTTTTACAACTTTTGTCACATCAACAGGTTTCTTAACAAAGACAAAGGACAAGGGCTAAAAATCACAGTTGTGTGAGCTTTTCTTCTTCACTTTCTATACTGAGATTTAAGAAAACACTAAGTTTTACTTGAACAGAATTCACAGGTTACCCCTTATTAAGTAGGCTATCAAGTTATGCACCTGACAGAAATTGAGACATGGTGGGGTTTTACTGGCTAGATTTTTTTAAATACCGTTTTTGATTAAAGGTGCTGATATAGTTGGTGCAGAGAGGTTTTCTCTGTCTGTCGATTTCTAGCTGTGATCATCAATAGTCAGTTTTTTCTGAGTTTTATTACAGGTGCTATACATTGTTTTCTGCGTAGGAACTTTTCTTCCAAGGTTACTCCCAAAGTGACGGAACTACTCACACAAAAAGTGGAAATTTGCTGTCTATCACAGATTGTATTTTGATTCCTCTCAGAGAGTACAAACATACTGAGAACAACTTGGTTGTCACTCTAAACCTTACAAAAAACAAACTGCAACTGAATGGCTAAATTTGACAGAATCATTCGTCTCCTCTACTTCCCTGATGCTTTAAGTTGCATAGCCCAGCACTGCCTCTGCCCTCCGGCCATGGGAGCCGTAGAGGAGACTGGTGCTTCTGGTGGATCCCTGAGAGGAGGGCCAGGCTGGCTGTCATCCGGCTCTGCCCAGAGCCAGGGTGCTGCCTCCAGGAAGAAACCTATAAACTTAGCAGCTCTATCCAGAGCTGCCTGTTTTCCTTCCTCCTTCCTTTCAAGCACAGAGAAGAACTGAATCGATTAATCTCCAGAAATTTTAGACAAAACCAGAACTGAGGCTTGAGCGTGGAAAAGGTGCTGGAAGCATGGCAATTTTTAGACTTTTCAGTGCCTTTTGTGTACTTTTTGTGTGTTCTTTCTCTTTGCTTGCACCTTGCCTTCTGACTTGCTTGTTGAGAATCTGCCTGCAGGCTTTTCTTCTACAGAAGGAGATAACCCTTTCTGATAACAGTCTGTGTTGCACTGTTGTTACTGGATTTGGCAGCTTCAGCTCTAAATCCAAGTATCTAGAACTTAGAGGAAATTTATTACAAAGCAAGTAAGTCTCAGTGCTTTATTTTACAAATCTCAATATTCAGTGAGTCTTTGGGGTTTGGAGCATCTGCCTTTTGTAGAATCAAAGCTGTAGCACTGAAACTGCTCATCTTGTACGAGTTTATTTCATGGATTAAAAGAAAGTAGTTTTTTTCACAAATGCCACGTAGTTCTGGTGATTGAAACTCTTGGTTTTTTCATCAATGTGGCATTTCTGAGTACTTCAAAATTTGTTTCAGGGGCAAGTAGTAATCTTAGCCTGTGTTGTTTATTTTACGATTTACGGTTTGCTGCGTTCAGTTAGTAATACCACTTGATGGCGTTGTTAGCATCAACTCCTTCAATACTCATGGTAGCTTGGTCTAAACTACCGATAGGAAGTCAGTTCTTTTTTCTTGCCTCCAAGCAAGACTTGTTTGTTTGTTTGCTTTTCTTCACTGTTTCAGACTTCATGCTAATAATGTTGCTGTTGTAATGCGGTAAAACTGGAAGTGGCCTGAGGTGAAGAGGTGTAGCTATGAAGTCTCCATCAAGGAAATAGTTCTGTAGGTGGAAGAATTAATGATGTGATAAAAAATATTGGAAAAGCTGCAAAACCAGCAGAGTTCTCTGATCAGAGAATTCAAACTAATTGCTATGAACAGATCCTCATTTAGTTTGAACCAAGAATGATGAAAGAATTTGAAATTTTGCCAAGTACAGACACACTGATAAGAGAGTGACCGTCTTTCTAAAAGGCATGTGGTAACTCAGACAGAAGTTACAGGTTCACTACAGAAATTATTGGATATTTGAGTTTATATATTGCTGGAGGTGATTGATGGTTGTGCCTTCTATTTTTTGGAGTCCATCACTTTACAAATAATGACAAGACAAGTATCTTAAAGAAAAAGGTTTTCTAATTTGAATTTCCTAAACTTTCTGTTGTTTTGTCTGTGCTGTTTCTACCAGGACAACAGGGTACATATTGGACCAAAAATGGAAATTCGAGTTGTCACTCTAGGATTAGATGGAGCTGGCAAAACAACTATTTTGTTTAAGTTAAAGCAAGATGAATTCATGCAGCCAATTCCAACAATAGGTTAGTAGTAACAATTTAAATGTAATGATTTTTATGAATGTTTCACTTATCTGTAGGCTTTGGTTATTTTATTTTCATACAGAACAAGACTATAAAACTTCTTTTTTTTATTTTAGGTTTTAATGTTGAAACAGTAGAATACAAGAATTTGAAGTTTACTATTTGGGATGTAGGAGGCAAGCACAAATTGAGGCCTTTGTGGAAACATTACTATCTCAATACACAAGGTGAGACTAATACGACTTTTAAGCTGTATTTTCTTTTCTAGCTTGTATTTCAGAGTAAAAAAAAAATATTAATAGGAATAGTGTATAACTGTAGAAAATTATTCATCTAATGCAAAGTACAGCTGCTAGAATCATGAGCTAATAAATTTTCATCCAATTGGTTGTAGCATCTGCTGCATGATAAAGGTGCGTTCTGCATAAATCCATCAGACAGTTCATGAATCCAAACAAAATTAGAATCTCTGTTAAACTGGTTCTAGCTGAGAACAGACCAGGTTCCAAAGTTTGCATAGTGAGAAGTAGTACTTGCCAGGTAGGAAATTTTAATAGCACTTGCAATTAAATTACTCAGACTTTAGGAGCCTTTAGTTGGCAACTTAAAAAATTCTGTAGCTTCTGACTTGGTATTGCAGTGTAATATCTGGTTACGTTACAGATTCTGAAAACGTTGATCTAAATGGTGCTTACATAGAAATTCGTGTTGTCCTTCTGTAAATCCTCCACAGTTGTTTTCCAGTTGAGAAAGGGGTTTCTCTTCATTAATTCATTCAGAATTATCTGGAATACTTAGGAATTACAAGCAGCGATTTACATGCTGCACTTTGTGCGTTATGTCATCTTTCGCTGCAAATTTTAACTTTTTCAGTTGATGATCTTTTCAAACTTTAAAAAATTTTGTTTTGGGATTTCTGTTGTCACCTTAAAACTTACTGTGTAAACACCAGTAACATGGAATTATGTCTACTTTGAAGAATTTTATGTTGGGGAGAAATCTAAGCAGTTAAACACTTGGTGTGTATCTGCAATAAGTTTTGTTTAGTTTTGGTGATGGTGTTTTTTTCATTGCAAAACCCATGACTTTAAATTCTGTTCTCCAGCTCTGCCTCTCTGATTCTCCAGTCTTTCTGGCATCTTGTAGTGAACAGTAAAACCTACTGCTGCTGTGCCAGGCCCACGGCAATCTTCTCTGAATTGCACAGTCTGTAGCTGAAGAAAGCTATGCTGATGTGGCTGAACCTGTAGATTTTACAGCCAATTAAGGGAAAGTGGAACAGGCCTGTAGGCGGTGATTGAGTATAAATGGATCAAGAAATGATTTTAACTAAGATACTCAATCCACACAGAGTAAATCTAATTTTAGGCCTAAGTAGCTAAAATATCACAACCTTTATGTTAGACTAGGCAAAAAACTTTAGACTTCTTTTCCCTGTTTTAAGAAGAATTCTAGATGTTTTTCAAAAGTATGGAGGTATGTAAGGCATTTCTCAGTCCTCCTGGATTTGAAATTGAAGTTGTGCACTGCTGAGAAACCTCACATTGAAAACTGTTAGCGAAAAAGTTTTATAAGTTGAAAGCCCGTTTTACAGAGTTCTGAATGTGTGTGAAAAAAAATTATCTCTTTCTTTCATAGCGGTGGTGTTTGTTGTTGATAGCAGCCACAGAGACAGGGTCAGTGAAGCGCACAGTGAACTCGCAAAATTATTAACAGAGAAGGAATTGCGGGATGCCTTGCTCTTGATCTTTGCTAATAAACAGGTACTTGAGATTCATTCTGTTGCTCTTTTCCTCAGTTTGTGTATCAAATTCCAACTTTCTAAACCCTCTGCTGTGGGTAGAGAATGTTAATGCAGAAAGCATAAAATGTAGATAATTTTCTTACGTTTAATGCTGGTAAAATAAGTGATGCTAGAGTGCTTTAGTAGATTGAACAACCAATTTTTTTTTTTTATGGTAACAACTAGTAAATGTGTGACTGTTCTATTTGGCTTTTGTGTTTGGACAGCTTTTCTGTGATACGTAGTTTCGGTCTAAACGACCAGTTGAAAATAAAATGCTTTGAAGGTAATACAGAAGATTAATCGAGTCTTTGTATCTGATTCTGTTGCAGGATGTAGCAGGTGCGCTTTCAGTGGAAGAAATTACAGAACTGCTGAGTCTGCACAAACTCTGCTGTGGCCGTAGCTGGTATATCCAAGGTTGTGATGCCCGGAGTGGTACAGGACTTTATGAAGGACTGGACTGGCTTTCGAGGCAGTTAGTGGCTGCTGGTGTCCTGGATGTGGCTTAATTTTATAGCAGCAGCAGCAGTTTAAGGCTGTAGTTTACTGCTGTGTTTTGTTTGCACGATTTAGGATGTTGTAGCCACGTCTGCTGTCTGAAGAGGGGACTTTATTTAACATGGTGGTTACAGAAAAATATAAGCCTTTATCCTGGATTGGATAACTGGTTCAGTAAACTTGTGCTGTCGTAGTGGTCTTGGAATTTGATACATTTACAAGTAATGGAATGGGCTTATTACAAGGGTGCCTTGAAATTCTTTTTGGTGAAATTAGGTCGTTACAACTTAAAATTCTTCTCTGGTAGACTTTGCGTTGGAGTTCACCTAATAATTGGTGTTAGAATACTTTCCCAGGGAACTATTCCGAAATCCATCTCAAGTTATTAGAACAGCCGGCTCTGTTAGTAAGAAATGCTGCTACTCTTCAGTATCTAACAAACACATTCGTCTAAAGGTGGCATTGAAAATTATATGTGAATACAACACAGAAAGAAAATGTTTCTCCCACTATTTATTCGCTTCCCTGCTCGCTACTGGAAGGCAGAATAACTGGGCAAAGAAAACTGAAAATGGGGAATGGTGTTGCTGGGCTAAGGAGCCAGCTGCATTGTTTAGCATATCATTTTCTCTTTGGGGCAGGAGGGGTTAGGATTTTTTTGGTTAGTTGTACACCTGCTAAATTATTTATGGACTGACTGTAGTGATACTGAGGTGAAAGTGGTTTGTGGGCACAATCTGCCTTTAAGAGATTAATCTTACTCATCAAGAAGTCAAATGAAGTTTAAAAAAAACCCAAACAACTTTTAAAGAAGTAGTGTGGTGTACTGTCAATCCAGCTATGTATTTTTATGTAGAAGTCATGCTTCCAGACTAAGGTAGCGGCCTTAAGATATTAAATAACACAATGTAAAAGCAGTGTACACTAATTATAACTCTTACTTAGAAAAACAGATGGTAAAATGTGATATAAACCTTCCAAAATTAGATTTTAATTTCTTCTACATTGAACTGTCACCAATGCCTGTATTTTCAAAGATTACTCATTCACAAACCCATGAAGCATGGGTTGTAACACTTTTTAAATTTAGAGAAGGTTGCAGCAACTTAATGATGTCTCTTTTTCTGCTGCATATGAAACTCGCTAGTAATTTTATCTGTCTGGTATGCACACCAGTATCTTCTGCCCTCCTCTCCAAGTGCATAGCCCTTGCCCAGTGAAGAATCCATGCCATGTCAGCAGAGGAGTCTTCTTCACGTCAGTAGAGGAGCTACAAAGATCAAGGCCAGTAGATCAAGACTGTGTATTGTCACTTTTCTTACTGAGTAGGGGTGAATTGGAAGAACCAAGCAGTGGAAGTGAACAGTGCTGTTTCACAGATGAGTAGGTATTTTTGCCACCCTGAAAAGCGTGTTTACCCGTGAGAGCTCTGAACCTCACCTGGCAAAGAAAGTGTATCCCATTATCCGTGGCTAAGGCTTTTATTGTCATATTACCAACTTTATGATGTTTTCCCACTAGTTACCTTAGTTGCAAAGCCAAGAATGTAGAAACAAACAACTCAGTAGATCTGCACTTTTCTTCAAGAGGAGGTAAGGAAACAACTTCCTCGTAACGACACTTACTTGTAGTTTTCTCATTATTTAATTTCATGTAAATGCTGCTTTGCATTCAGCAAGTCTAATGACTTGAATAGCAGCTGAAATAACACTAAACTTTAGTTAAATGTTTGTCAAATGAGCTTCAGTGCCTACGTATGCACTGAGAAAGGGTGTTTTTCTTTAGACAACCTGGTGAATTTGGAGATAGTTTACAAGGGAGTGAAAGGTGTTTTCTTGGACCAGCGAGAGTAAAAATTTTTCATCTTTCTGATCTTGTAACTTCTTGCACAGTAGACGGCTGCTTAGCCCATACTGCAGAGCAGTCCCAGACCAACTTAGGGCTGACTGTCCCTCCATAACTCTTTTTAAAATATGAGCAAGTTCTGCTAAGCATGGTAGATATCTTTTCCTGGAATATTTTTAACAGACAAGACATGCATTCTTTAGAAGAATCCTGATTCTGTAATCTAATTTTAGCTGGCTTATGCTTCAGTTATACATGCTCTCAGTATGCTTCTACTTTAAAATGTTTGAGGTGACTTGTTCGGACTTTTTGTAACATTACATGTGAGGGCATAGGAAAAATTGGCACTCATGCCTGTTTTTGAGTACCCAAGATTGCTCGTTACGTGTGGAATGCTACCATAAAAGTGTTTTTAAATGGAATTTATTTAAGATGACTTGAAGTAACTGTGAAAGTGTTGCATTCATCTGTGAACTCTTCAGTGTAAACAGGTACACTAAGAGGTTTATTTGTATTATAAATTAATACTACATATAAACTGCTTCAATTATAAACTCAAGCTTGTTTCACTAGGTTTACTGAACTTTATTTTTTAATGTACTGGCTTAAGCAATATGTAATTGGAATATTTCCTCAACTAGAACTCACTCAAGCATTACTGTGAGGATTATTTGAAGACTGAATAACTTCTCATAGGATTTCAACTTGAGAAGTTGAGTAAAGACAACATTCAGTGACTGTGTTGTGGTTTTCTTAAAGAATCTCAGCTCAAAAATAGTATGCCTACGCTACCTGAAAAAATAATGTTTTATCACTTAATATGGTCTTACTGTGTGCTACCTTCAAATTTGTTGTGGGTTATGTGATACATGAAGTTTTTATTTTGGGGTAGTTCTTATCCTGAACTGTTGGGATTAGGTGTGGATGTTATGTAAAGGTTTCTTGAAAGTCAGGGCTCTTTTAGTGGAAACAATTTATGAGCTGCTGCAATTTTGAGTTGCCCAGAAAATGAATTTTTTCAATAAAAGTATCTAAAACTTTGAGAATTTTAATAAACTTGCCTTTTTTTGTTGTTGTTGTTAAGGTAATCTCAGAATAGAGGTGTGCTACATTTAACTTACTGTAGAGATTTTCTATGGTAATGATATCCTTTCATCTCACTGAAAGTGAGCTTCTTGACAGCAGCAGCTTTTGAAGGACTGAATTTGATTAGCATGCATTTCATCTCATTTCATGAATGAAGTTACCAGAACTCTAAACCCCTGAGTCTTGTAGGAGTGCTGTGGTGTTATGTGAATATAAAAAGTCAAAGTTAATGTTACTGTATTAAGAGCAGACTTAACTATCCAATATAGTAACAGGATCGTATCTATCCACAGATTGACAACAGCTTAAGAAGTTGTCTCGGCTTTCATTGACGACTGCATCAGAAATATCTGATTTAAGCTTAGTTGAGGTGGCTGCCATCATTTATTTTAAACCAAGTATTTCAGTAGAAGTAGTAATGTTTGTATGACTGGGTAAAAGTGAAGCCAGAAACAGACTCCTTAGGCTAACATAATAAGAAAGCGAACGCTGAAAGAAAAAAAAACAACCCAGCATTCTTGGCAATGCCAGACAAGTTGCACAGGACTTTATACACTGGCATTCCAAGAGTTTCTCACTGCACTTGGACGCAGAAGAAACATACTCGACCATTTTTGAAAGACAGAGGTAGATTACACGCCTTGTGATCGCAAACAGTATCATAACTCAGTCTTATTTTTGATGCAGGTACATACGATTGAAGAGTCTACCCATCATAGGATTTCTGACCGTTTCCTCTGTCAAAACATTTCAGTACTGTGAAAAGGATTAATTAGATGTGAAAGATGGAAATCAGCATTGAAAATGTTACAAACTATACCCCAATCCTGTTTTATAAACCCTATCGTAAGACGTGGTGTGTTTTTTTATCTTCAGTTTTCCATAGAAGAGATGCAAGGAAAACAGTACACTTTTTAAGAAACACGCAGATGTTTTTACTTTAAAATACAAAGTTACCAGAAACACAGTCTTAGGGCACTTTAGGTACAGTAAAAACAGTAAACTTGATGATTGCTCTGTCCTGGCACTTCTTCTATCTAGGAATTACAAAAGTATTCCTGTTCTTTCTAGATCCCTCTTTTGAGTCCCACCGTGCTGAGTTTTTTCTGCGTAAGCTGGAACCTTCAACTCCTTGTTTACTTCACTGTGATATTAATGATGCTGATATCCTCGTAGGGTTTGTCAGTTTTGGGATTGACTTTTACATTTGAGATTCTCTGAACAACTTCCATTCCTTTAGTCACTCGTCCAAACACGCTGTGCTTGTTGTCTAGCCATGGCTGTTTGAGGGCACAGGAGGAGAAAGAAAAAGCGTATTAAAATAGAAAGTAGCATGTAGTTAGGTACCAAAATGGAAAGACTGACCTAGAGTAAGTGTTAACATGGATATATTTTATATTTTCAGACTATAAAACTTAATACCATGCAAGTATTGGCATTTATATAAATACCTGAATGCAGCTAATACATATTCATATACATTTAAACTCACCTTTTCAATTGTTGTCATAGAAGTATTACAGAGGTCAAGTTTTACCAAAGGGGTAGCATTTCCTACTTTATTTTAAAGTGTATTCTCAGTTCACAGAAATGCTATTTCAGTGTCTCTATTTCATGATATTTTCACAACTCAACTGTAAGTGCCAGTCCGGAATACTACTTAATTCAAAGCTATATTCATACAGTATGCCCAATTAGCAATCTGAATATAGGAACTGACTTGACTTAATAAGCCACAAAATTATGGTAGGTGGATGGTTTTTTTAAAAAAAGACACATGATTTTGAAGTAAGTGCTGTAAGAATGCGGTTTCTTTTAAGTGTTTACCTGTAAGGATTTGGTTTATATCTGTTAGCTTCACATATCAAAATGAATTTTTTTGGCTCTGAAACTGTGCACAGATCAAAGGAAATCTTCAAAAGCAAACAGTGGCTTCTCTGTATAGCTATAATTAGGCAATATTAATGACTCATCCAAAAACTTAAAACAATCTAAGCAACAGCTGTATTTCCATCAAGTTTAAACCAGTATATTAATACAAAATACTCTAGTAATACAAAATTGTAAATATGTCTGATTTACTAAGAATTTCCTATCACCCTTTCTCCAATTAAAGGCAAAAGATATCTTGATAACAACTGACAAGAATACTTTCCCATTTCTTAAAAGATGCTTTCAGTGAAGCCTACACAGTATAAATTGTGTGCAGCATTTATTTGCAAAATGGCAAGAAAAGATTTATTACATAGTACTAGTGTTCATTTTTTCATAAGGAAAAATACATTTTTGCTACCTAGTTAGCATCTCAGGCCTTAAAATGAGCTTTTAATATTACTTACAGTTGGCACTACTGTTACAAAAAACTGAGATCCATTGGTATTTGGTCCTGCATTAGCCATGCTGAGCGTGTATGGTCTGTCATGTCGTAAAGTTGAATGAAACTCATCTTCAAATTCTCCTCCCCAAATACTTTCACCGCCCATTCCTGTACCAGTTGGGTCACCAGTCTGAATCATGAAACCCTGCATAGAAATGATGTTATTTATTTTATGCAATGATGCAATAATCAGAGATGTTTTCTGCCAGGTAACATTTTTTTCAAACTTACTTTGAACCTTTCGACAATATGTAAGTGTTAAAATGATATGGATAAGGGACAAAGCATTCGGGGCTTAAGGGATAATTGAGTACTTGTGAAAACACAAGTTCCTGATGGTGAAGGATGGAAATTTGACTATCTGTATCGTCTGCAAACACTTAGGCCGTATCAGCTGGATTCTGGTGCAACAGAAATAAGAAGCCTTACAAGAAATGCCTTCTGACATGAAACAAAGTGTTAATTCAAGCAAGATTGATGAATTCATCTTTCAGTTTTCAGGGTTTTTTTTTTGTCAATTACAGAACAACTATTAAACACTTCAGTAAGGGATAAAGCTGTTTACAAAATCTCAGTTTTTCAGGCTTTACAGAGAACTCTCAAGCCATTCCAGAAAACCTTTGTGCGAAAGGGAAATGAAAGGGCTAACAGAGAGGACTGACCACAAAGGTACATTATCTAAAACAACAGAAAAATTACTTTTTTACAAGTTACCTTGATGATACGGTGAAATATGTGTCCATTGTAGTAACCATTTCTGCTGTGCACACAGAAGTTTTCCACTGTTTTGGGGCACCTAAAATCATGTAACAGAAAATACAGGCTACAATAAATATTGAATTGTACGGTGGCAAGGCTGTAAGATTTCAGCTGAGACTTAGATCCCACTGTATTGAGCAGTGTTTAAGCACACTTTAGGAATGGCTTTCATCAAATAAGGGAAAAAAAACCCCAACAAATCCCCACCTACTTAAACCCAGGCCTGAAAGCAAAAAAACTTGAGTATGAAGTTGCATGAATACACAGGGAAGCAGCAGCAGAGTTGATAATGCACCCATATTTTGGCTATTGCTGAGCAGTGCTCACACACAGTCAAGGCTTTTTCTGCTCCTCCCAGGTGCATAAAGAACTGGGAAGGGACACAGCTGGGACAGCTGAGCCCAACTGACCAAAGGGATATTCCAGAACACATGATGTCACGATCAGCATATAAAGCTGGGGGAGGAAGGAGGAAATGGGGATGTTCAGAGTGATGGCTTTGTCTTCCCAAGTAACAATTATATGGGATGGAGCCCTGCTCTCCTGGAGATGGCTGAACACCTGTCCCACCACGGGAAATTGTGAATGAATTCTCTGCTTTGCTTTGCTTGCATGTGTGGCTTTTGCTTCACTGGGCAAGTTGTCTTTATCTCAACCCACGAGTTTTTGCAGTTCCAATCATCTCCCTCATCCCACTGGAGGGGAGTGAGCGAGCAGCTGTGTGGGTTTTAGTTGCCCACTGGGATTAAACCGTGACAGCTGGAAACTAATCTACTTCCTCAAAGTAGAAGTTCAAAGCACCACTGATTAGATGTTCATTCCCAAGATTTCTACTTACGTGGTTTATTTACAAAATCAGTTATGAGTATATACTCCATAAGCAGAAAGTTGTTCACTCTTTTACCTTTATTAATTCTATTAAGCTGTATATGTAAGGTGTCTCGTATTGCATACAAGAAGTAAAATCTAAAAATCCAACGGTTTAGTATTAGAGAATTTGCAGTTAGGAGAATCAATTATCCTCCTCTGACACTACTAACAAATATTGGTTGGAAGTGGGCTGAAGAGGTGGAATATTACTGTTGGTGGAATGAAATGGAGAGATAACCTAACCCCTTCACTTTGTGACTCGATTTATCACTTCCAAGAGGAATGAAAGTTCTTTACAATAGCTCTTCCACCAGTTTTATAAAATGGATTAGTAGCCAGCATAGATCGACATTGATAGGTTTATGCAGTCAACACAATTTCCCCACAAATAAGAAAATGGCCAAGTTGAGTCTGTACTGTAGAGATACTTTAGCCGTGACAAGGAACATTAGTAGTACTTCAGTGATCTTGTGAAACAGAGTGGTACAGACAAGGTTATAGTCTCAGTTCCTGTTCAGTCAGTCATTCATAACTTAATTCCACAAGCACATGGCCAAAGATTTAAAGGGCATACAAAGCCACATCCTATATGC